>JAIXNV010000926.1:0-16062 GCA_020917445.1 Riparia riparia
TCTTTTCTTTTCTTTTCTTTTCTTTTCTTTTCTTTTCTTTTCTTTTCTTTTCTTTTCTTTTCTTTTCTTTTCTTTTCTTTTCTTTTCTTTTCTTTTCTTTCAAAGCTACCTTCCATCTATAAACATGGAGCTAGTTCAAAAGGCTTGAATGTGGTTATAGGATTAGGGTTTGAACACAAAAGAAGTGGACGATTAAGTAAGAATGAGAAATGCTCCTCCACGGTGAGCTCTCTTTAAAATAATAAATGAGAACCTGAAGCTATTACACGCTGAAATTTTAAAGAGGCAGTGACCAAATCTTTGAAGGAAGCAAACACATCATTTATCCTCTTACTGATGAAGAGAGTTCAAGTAGGAGTTACCAGTTTAGCACTGAGTGTCTGTTGTGCTGAACTATGTGAATTAATCTGGCAGCTGCCACTGGAAGCAGGCAAGTCAATGAGTGTTTAATTGATTTCAGAGGATCAATTATCCATACAATTGATCACAGACACGTTTATGGTTCCTCCTCTCAGAGTACAACCAGGTCACTGTAGGACCCAAGCTCCTCAGCATTTTGTCAGTCTGTAGTGTGCTTTGGGAGATTTTTATGCATTAATATTGCAGAATTGTCTTAAACTGAGGAATCAAGCAAGGACATTGCAAGCAAGGGATTTCTATCAAATCTTAGACATTTTGCTGAGGAAGTGTGCTACTCAGCATGTAAATAACCTTCAGAGTTTGGAACAGATCTCCATATGTAGGTGTCAAAAAGCAGTTTACTAATCCTCTATATCAAAGAAAGTATTATTGCTCTTTGGGAGCTGTTTTCATAAACCACTCAGTTTGTCACAATAACTGCTCAAGGTTAAGCAAGAGGGAGGATGGTAAATTTCAATATTATTTATAAAGTGCTGCCTCTCCCTTTTGAAACCATCATGCAAAAGACAGTGGTGGGGAAAGGAGATGTGCTCCACAATTTAAGTGTTCTGCCCTACGCCATTAGTACATAAAAACTATTCTGCAGGCAGATGGATTGCTTTTAATATGTGAGTTTGTGTAATAATTTCCTTCTGATGACAATTCCTAGGCAGCAACCATACAGCAGAGTTTTCAAGATGCATGTGCATGGTCAGTACATTTTTTTTTTTATCTTCCAAATGTGCCCAGAACTCAGGAACAGCAAGGTGAAACATCAGCACAAACCATCACTCAGGAATGAAATGGAGAAGTAAATGACACTGTCTTAACTGAGGACAAAGGCAAATTTCCCATTAACTCAAAGGAGAGTAGAAAACCTCTCTCTCTATTGGTTTTCTTATTATAAAATGCCCTCTCCTTTTTCTCCAGACCCCTCCACGAAATACCATCAAACACGGTTGTGTGTAATATAGTTATGTAAATAACAAATGAACTCTATTTCCTTAAGGAGCTTCCTTTCCTCCTCTTGAAAATTGGCAGCTGGATGAACACTTTTTGGAACAAAAGTGCCTGTAGTCTCTGTTATATGTAAAAACCTCTGGGATTCAGCTCATTAGCAGAGGCCCAGCCCATCATTGCACTGGTGCTGTTCATTTCCCTTGTTTGTCTGGTGAATTTGGTTGAGCTGAGCACCAGGCAGGGAATCAGGTGAGGCGCTTGTGGCAGAGCTGGAGGAGTGAATTGCTTCCCCCAAGCACTGGGACTGCTCCTTTCCTGGGATGGATGTGCAAATCCAGCCACTCTGCCTCCAGAGGCTTTGGCTGCTCAGGAGAGGAGGCAGCCTCTGTCCTAGGGCAGCAGAGCAAAGGATGGAGGAGCAGGAATCTGCTGTTGGATCAGGAATCTGCTGCCAGACCAGGGATGCAGAAAGGCTAAGAAAACAGTGGGAGTTTAATTGATATAAACTCCCCATCAGTAAATGTAGCTTGGTAATTCAAAGAGTACTGCTAGCTCTAAGAGGGGGTTGGCAACAGCTTCCCACCAGGGTTGACAGCTGTTTTTGAAGACTTCCAGTGTCTTTTGTCTCACCCACAAAATGCAAAGTAATTGGTATTATTTGATCAAATAACACTGCAGCATGCTGCTGAGCAATGGGTGGATCACAGACATAAAAGCCAAGACAAAATGCTATACAGCAGACTCATAAAATTCATTTTTATGTTAGAGACAAAAAACAAACAAAAAAACCTCTTGAAATCTTTAGTTACAGTTTGGCTTTATTTGATACAATCTTTTTTTATTGTTTGGTTGACCAACATTGGTATCTATTTTTTTTTCTTATTCATTTATTTGCAATAACCTGCTGATAAATCAGCTTTAGCAGTGGAACCAATTAATTCTCCATTGTAAATATTGACTTAGATATTTTTAATCTATTCTGCTTGTCAGAGATGGCAGTCCTGGACCTCCCTGGCTGAGCAATAATGAGGCAGCATCACAGAATCCTTTTCTAGTACTCCTCTGAAACAGCCCTTGTAAATTCTTCCTGATCATTGCAGGAAAAGACCCCACAGCACTTGCAAACACAAATTAAGTAAATTATAGTTTAGCTGCATGGCTTGCACTCTACCAATGACCCCTGGTGCCCACAAGTGGGGATTCTAGCAAAATGTATCCATCTGAGTTTGCAGGTTTCCCAGCTGAGCTGCTCATTAACACACATGGCCGGATGGAAAATGATCAGAAACGATCTGTGATTACAAGAGACGTGGTCTAAATGCATTTTGTGCAGCCATGCTGGATAAAGAGAATGAATGGGGGAGGTTTTGAAATTCCTAAAATTCAAATTGCAAATCACCCAGGTCTGTGTTTTATGGTTTCGTGCCACCTTTTGAAAGCGGATACAGCTTCCTAATAGAAGGGATAAATTGACAAACCAGGTTAGAAGTTTAAGTTCTGAATGTAACAATCCTTATTCAGAGGTCTTCAGTGAAACCTCCCGCAAGTGACTCCTGAATCCCATCAGTGACTTTCTCAAATCATCAGGAACACTCATTTGTAGCTAGCTTTGGGTCAGACCCTTTCCAGCTGAACCGCTTTCACTTTAAACTCATTACTTATGGTAAGCATAGCCACACTCTTCATGCATTTTGCATATTCAATTTTCGAGCCAAAATATAGGAGCTGCATTAGCTTCAGTGCTCCCAGCAGATAATCAGGCTCCTGCAATATCAAACCTTATGTCACCACCAGTAACAGGCTGAAATCGTCCTACCCCCAGAAGGACTGTGCTTGCCCAGCTCCTATTAAAATTAATGGGCACTGGGCATCCGTTCCCTCTAGGCAGCTTCGGAAATATCAGCCAAAATGCGGTTTGTAAGTATTAACCTTTAGGAAGTTAGTGTTGGCAGCTTCCCACCGCTCGGCACTGCCTTCCAAAGCTCTGCTGAGGCGTGAGCCCTGCCCTGCTCCGATGGGACCAGCTCCTCCAGGCTGTTTGGGTACCCTGGGGCTGTTTTGGCCGAGCAGTCCCGAGGGAAGTTGCCAGGCTGCCTTTGCCCATCTCCCAGGAGCAGCCTGAACCGAGCGTGGCTTTTTCCTGGTCATCGGACAGAAAGGAAGCCCAGTGCCATAAAGGTCAGTAAAGGCGGTGTGAAAATGCTGCTCTGACTCAGTGTTGGAGTCTGGGGCAGAAATGCCAAAAAAAAAAATTGCAGGCTAACTGTTAAAATAAGCATATTTGGTATAGCAAAAAAAAAAAAGTCTGTGAATGCTTTTAAACATTAAACCTTGTAAGGAACTTTGTCCTGCTGATTTAATGTTCTTTAATTAGTTGGGGCTTTTTTCAGGTTTGGGTTTTTTGTTTTTTTGGTTTTTTTTCTCCTTTCCTGTCTGTGTATGCAAAGAAAAATAGTCTGGTATTTGAAAAGAAAAATAGGATTAGAATAATTTATTATTGCATTACTATTAAACTAATAGAAACAGCCATATAAATTCATTTCTATAAAGACCCTCCAGGTCTCAGGTCTAATCCATACAGATGGTGACCTGTGAGGAAGCAGTGTTCCAGGAATAAATTTGCTGGTTTAGACTGGAGGGTTTCAACCCAGCTAATAAACTCTCAGTGGTGCATGACTGAAATGTTCCTGCAGAGCAAACTGTCCCATCTCACTTTTTTTTTTTTTTTTTCCACCAAATAGTTCTAAAATAACCAAAGTGTAATCACCACTCTCGACTAGCAGATTGTTCATGGACACAAAATGCAGTCCTAAATCAAATAAATTGCTAACTGTGAAGCATTTACTGGGCTCTGCTTTGCATATTATGAGATAAGAGGCAAATATAACGCACTGGTCTCTATTACTAAATGCTGCTAAAAATGCAAAGTGATAAATGTGCTCTCTCAATTTCAATATAGCATCATTAGCAGAGAAACCCTGTAAGGATCACCTGCATCTTAATGACCTACATCTTCCCCGCCACTGTGAGTGCAGCTCTGTGCTTTTGCTGGGAACCTGTGACATTTTAGGAAGTATTAGCGCTATTTTGTTACATTTTTGTTCTGGTGTTCTTACTCTTTTACTTTCCCTTCCTAAATATGAGTGTCTAGCAGTGAGAGACCCAGAGGAAATGTGTAGCCAGGGACATGAGCAGTGCTGGCAGATCAGAAGCAGCAGCAGGGGCAGCCAGAGCCCTTCCTGGCCGTGCTGAGTCCACAGGTTTTGGGCAGAATTATGGGCATGGCTTACTGCAGTATTCCTGTGCTCGGGGTATGGATTGTGCACTTCTTCTGCCAGCTTTTCCTGAAATTTTGGGGCTTGCTCCGTGTAGCTTCCTGTGGAATACAAATCAGCCATGTTGGTGTGGTGTCCAGCTTGCACAACATATTTGGGTCATGTCTACCCTTGTATTTGCTCACTTCATGGCGTGCTACAATATGTCAAAGAATGTAGATGCTGCTGTAGATTCCTATTTAATTTATCAGCTAAAAATGACCAGGTGCCTGGAATTATCACCATATTATTTTTGTTTGGGTTTTTTTAACTAAGAAAACAACATCGCAGATGTTGAGAGGTTCTTCCCAGGAGTTTTGCAGAGACCAAGGAGGCTATATTTGCACTCTGAAACATAAGAAAAAAAATACAGTCTAGTGTTTTATGCTGCAAAACAAGGCAGGCAGCCAGCAAGGGCAGGAGCACATAGTGAGGAGAACAATTGGGCTGTGAGCAAGAGAGGAATGAAGAGAAGCCACACTGCATAGTGTCAGCAGACTTGCTGTGTAGGTAATGTTGGATGCAGTAAATAACCTCGAATATTTTGATTTTTTTTTTCTCTTGTTTTTGAAACCTGAAAGGAAGTACAATGAATAGATTAAAGATGTGCGATGCTCAGATCAGTGTTACTGTACCTGTGCAGGATGAGATAAGAACAGGGCATGGGAGGAAGTTCCACAGGGTTGTGATTGCCAGTCACTCTGGGGAAACCCTCAGGTGAAAGGAGATATTCCTACAGCCTGCTTTTCATTCCCATCCAAAAACACCCTTCCTTCCAATTTCTCTTTGGCGTCAAAATAAATGAAAACGTTTCATAGTGATTAATGGTGTGCTAGCTACACAGTGAACACCGGTAGGGATGCAGCTGATCAGCGAAGAGGATATTTTCAGAAAACCTCATCATGTTTTGTTTTGACTTTATGCTGACACGTTGAATTTTGGCAAGAAAAAAAAAAAAAAAAAGTGATGCAATTTAGCCAGTTGTGTAGGCAAGAGCGTGAGCACTCAGACACACGCGGGGAGAGTCGATCCCACGGTGATTCTCTGGTAGGAGGTGCCTTCCAGAGAAATTCCCCATCACTGGACACATGCTGGGCTGCTGGCCACCACGTGCACCTGGATTGTCCTCCCCAAGGATTCTGTCTGCAGGACAGGAATGCAGGAGCATCTCTGTTGGTCTCCAAGAGTACCCAAGGCACTGAGGGACCCAGCAGGTGCCAACCTCTGAGAATAGAAGGAGGTGAGAAATGTCACCACGTCCTTGTTTCCTTTAGGAAACAGTTTAGTTATTTAAGAAGTGCTTACAAGCTTTTGGAGGAAGGACCAAAAGAAAAACTGCAACCTAATGCAAATTAACTCTGTGCTTGTAGGTTTTGATGGAGCTGGTTATACATGAAGTCTGTGCTGTGTGTATTCACCTGGAGACCTAAACTATTATGTAGAAAAAAGAAAAACAACAGCACAATATTGTTGCTTTCACTACTATTGATCTTTAATTTCCCACTTCAATTTTGCTTTCTAGATTAAGGGGATGTTTTTTGTGCTGCTGTGTATGAGATGTTTAAAACTTGCTTGAGATTTCAATTTCCAGAGGGCTCTGTTGGCTGGGGTTGTAGCTTATCTAATATTTTGATGAAGTCTAAGCTCTGTGCTGTAAAAGTCAATTTAGTTTTAAGCTGTTGTTTTCACCACTAGAGTGAATAATCCATTTTTATTTTTTTTATTTTATTTTTTAAATTTTTTTAAATTATTTTTTATTTTTTTTTAAGGGGGTTGAGCATTATTTGATGAAAATTTAGTTGCTTGTCATTACTGTAATTTTAGTGGAAGGGACATTGGAAAAACCAAGCCTCACTGGAATAGATTGTTATCCAGTGTAATGTATTGATCAGGTCAGGCAGTAAATTAACAGCAGCAGAACACCATTAAATTTTGAACTTAATTGCCTTCTACTCTTAATTTCTATTGGATATAATCAATAGGTGCCAGAGGAAAGTTAGAAGAGTTATTTAGCAAGCTGCTATTTCCTGCAGCATAATGGAAAACTAATGTTTCATCTTCTAGTTGATGCAAATAATTTGTAGTTTGAGAGTGGCCACTTAAACATTTTATCAAAGACTCACTTTTAGTTCTGTCTTGATTAATCTTCATCTGAAGAAGAAGAAACATGATTTAGTGACAAAATCTCTTTTGGCTTAGCTGCCCCTTTGGTCTTTGTTTCCCTGGAGGATTTCCCCAGTCTCTATTCCCATCTGCATCCATGCACACCCTGATTTTTTTTTTTTTTCCAGGGGAGGGTTCTCAGGCCAGTACCTCTCACTATAATTTCCTTTTCCAGGGAAATGCTGCGATACAACCAGCAGAAATGAAGACCACGCCCTTGGTCTTGGCTTTTGTCCTTGGTTCTTTTCCCAGCTTTTTTGGGCAAGCTGCTGATTGCTCTTATTTTCCTGCCTGAAGAACACACGTGTAAACAATGGCTTTTGCCAAAGGCTGGTGTCAAGCTGAAGGGCTGCACTTTCTTGCTGGACTCCCCGTGCTGATGACACATTTTGTTCTCTCCAGCCTCAGTTTGTTGCTCCCTCTGTCTCGCATTTCCCTCCATAGTAATATTTTAGACACCTTTTTTTAACTTGGTGTTGAATTCCAGTATTGCTTATCCTGCTGTAATCTAAACCCAGCCCCTTATAAATCAATATCTCAGCGCTGTTATTATTTTTACACCTCTTTGAGCACTCTTTCCATTACCTGGTCTTTTGCTAATAAATTGCTGCAAAGGGGACACCGTGCTTTGGGTGGCTCCATGCCAGGGCCATGTGCCCAGTGTCACTGCCCTCTGGAATTACAGGGACATTAAACAGCCATTGAATGGAGGATAGACATCTGATGCAAATTAGGGAATTATTGCAAATTTTTTGGTGGGCCTTGGAAACTGTATTACTGAAACAGCACACAGAATAAAAGAGGCCAAGGTAATCATACCTCAATATTTTACAAGTTCTGTGCCAGTGGTGCTGCTCCATATTTATAACTTTATACTGGCGTGAGGCAATTCACGTTCAAGATAATGGGAGTTTTCCAGGAGTGTTGATTCAGGTTCCTGGTGAGAAATGAGTATAGCCCCTTTTGCTCGTCTTCACAGCAGAAATAGCAGTTAGAGTTGAGAAGAGTCTACTTGAGGTGTTATGAAGTGGAGCATAATGATGCACCTAATGAACAGACCTTCATAGAAGCTTCATTTTCTAAGAGAGTTGACCTATACTTGCTCTGAAAACCAAGTGCCTTCAGGGAGTGGCAAGTTGCCCACCTCAAAATAGAGTGACAATGAGTGATCCTTGCTCTGAAATCTTGATCTACGTCACTCCACAGCTCTTTCCACTATAAAATGTGTGTAACAGGTATTTTACTGGGAGCACATTTGTTTTTATTCAAGCCCTATATATATTAAAAAAAAAAATAAAATTGCTTGCTGCCTGTGCAAATTCAAGAACTGCCAAATCATCAAAAGAGCTGAGTATGAATTTACCTCTTTGACAATTATTCCTTGTCACATTATTCTGGTTAACAGGGAATTCATCACAGCGGAGAAAGCAAAAATAAAGCCTCTTTGACAGTTACAAGAAATTACCTGTGCTTACAAATAATCTATTTTCCAAGGGAAGGCTGGAGGGCAGAGTTTGACAGCGCTGAAGCTGTACCACCTGCAGTGATGTCCTGTGACCATCACTGGCCCGGGCTTCACCTTTGCAGAGAGAAGGCTTGTTTGTCCGTGTTACAGACCAGCAGGAACTGTGGAAGGTTCAGAGTCCCAGCTCCCCAGAGAGGCTGAAATTCTCCTGTTTTGGCTGTTCCACTGGTGTCCATCACATCACCGGCCTTGATACTGGGAGGAGACAGAAGAGGTGGTGCTGTGCCTATTGTATATTCCGGGGGCTGAACCACAAAGCACAGCTGCCCACGGAAGCCAGGGCCAAATGGGAAATTGGACGTGGGGCTAACTGAGCGCCCCTGGCCAGGAGGGTGTCAGCTGCTGTAATGGCATTCCCATTTCCCATGAAGAGCTTCTCCTCGTGTTTCACTCTTCTGCCAAGAAAGAGATAAAAGGAGATTTTTCTCTGTCTCACTGAGGAGAAACCCCTTCTCATCCAAATGAATTATGCTGTCTTTGAGGCGCCAGATTAATCTGTCTGTGATATCCCTCGTGCATCGCTTCCAGACTAACACATTATCTGTGTTTCTTCTTCCATGATCTGCTGGTGCAGATGAAAGTTAACACACATGGCAGGCTGGAAAGTCTGCTGTTCACGGCCGTGGAACCCTCTACAGGAGCAACTCTGCCCTGCTGGAGAAGGGAGGTGCATAGTAAGGCAACATTTATGTTAAGGCTGATTACAAGGATAGTTTGGTGCAGGTGAAGCTCCTTCTCTGACTTGCTGTCATCATAAAAACTTTGTGAACCATAGATTATTGCATTTTAGGCACCCACAGCAGGACAGGCAGAGTAGGTAGGAAGTCTCAGAGACACACATGAATTAGGATTAAATGGAGCAAACTAATTCTCAATCAGATCTACTCGGCACTAAAACAAAGAAGATGGAAAAAGACAGCATCAAAATTAGCGAGCTAACAGATTGCATTTCTGGTTGGGAGGAAGTCCTGGGATATGAAATGCTGCTGGATTTAAAGTTCAGTTCCACCCTTATTTGTTGTGCACATTTGTAGCACCTATATGCAGCCATCACCTTCCAGTTCAATCAGGGCAGTGAGGTTTTGTTTTTCTAGGAGTGCTGAAGGTTTTAAAGCTTAGCCTTGGCAGAAGTCTGCCTGTGGTGTTATACAATTCACATCATGGTTAGGCTGGGCACTGCAATTGTTGCTGCTCTGTCTGTTCTCTGCTGTGTTTGTAAAAGGATCAGGATTTGAGCTGTGAGGTTTTCTTCTGATCCCTAAATCCAGAAGTGTATTTGCACCATTTTTATCCCCAGAAAGTTATCCACTGCTCACCACTTGCTTTCCTGAGAAATAGTCAGACAAGAAATTTTGGAGAGCAGGATTTTTCTGTGCATGTTGTTTGCAGTACTAAGAAATTATACCTGGCAGTAACTCCAGTTATGATCCAAAACCTCCACACAACAACAGCAACAACAAAACCCCAAAATCCAAAAGAAAGAAAAAAAAGTAACCTCCCAAAAAGATACCAGCCCTTCAGAAGTTTTGCAAGGTAGTTTTGAGAGTTTCAGGCAATAATATTTTCTTTGCATAACTGTTCAAACTGAATGCATTAACTCTATGCATAAACTGTTTTCAACTCTCTCTTGTCATTCAGTCTGAAGAGTGTTTTGGTGTCACATGGGAGTTTCTACAAACATTGGTACTGGCAGGTGTAAGACCTTTGGACCCTGCTGAAGGGCAGCTGAAGGGAAGCTTCAGTTTCTGGAAGAAGCTTTGCCATTAGTTTCATGGCCAGCAGAACTAACAAATGGTGGCTGCAGGACAGGCTGACAATGGAAAGGACTTTATATGGCATCTGGAAAAATGTGTGAAACCTTGCCCTGCATTTGCACATATTTTCCAAGAGTTTCAGCCAAATGAGGAGATTTGCACACCTTTGTCCTGAATGACAAGTGAGTGCATTTCCTAAAGATATGTTCTGCACTGCCGTAAATGACAATTTCTCTTTTTGCCTTTGCAAGCCATCATCAGGAGGCGATGGCATCACCTCCTCACTCCTACCCTCCATCTACCCACAGAGCCATGAGAGCATGCATGCAAAAATGCATAAAAATGTCAGCCTTGCAATTTAAATGTCAACTCCTCAATCTTATTCCAATACATTTAGACCCTCCTTTGCATACAGCATGGCTGACTTCTTACAATTGTAGTTTTCTTCAAAATGACAGAGGAGGCATCCGTGGCCCTTTCTGATAGTTCCATTTGTTACTGTCCCCTTGCAGAACACAAATGTAATGCAGCGTGCTCTGCTGAGAGATCAGTTCCAGGCTACCCCTTAGGGATATTAAATAGACATTTTGATTGTCTTTGTGCTGATTTGACTCCCTTTCTCTTCACCAGAGTTTAGCAGGCTCTTGATAAATGCTGCTGGGATTTGGCTTCATTGGGATATCTGCCAGCACCTCTGCATGAGGGGAAGATGTTGCAGAGTTGTGTCTCTGTTGCCCGTCTCTTTCAGCGCCCTGGAAAAAAAGAAAACACAGAATTAGATATGTAGATACAGATATATATTGGTGTGTAATCCATTTCACAACTTTGTCTAGATGTTTTAGGGTTTTTTTGTTGTTGTTGTTGGTTTGTTTTTTTGTTGTTTTTTTTTTTCCCATCCTGTGGAGTTTTTTCAAGTCTGCATCAAGGGGAGGCATTTGGCATCATGCTGAGTGATGCTTTAGTGGGTGCTGCAGGCTGCTGTAGAGCATAAACACACCTCTGCTGCACTGCTGGAGCTGCAGACACAGCCTGCTCCTCCCTCTCTCCCCTTAGTGCAAAATGCTATTCTAGAACTCGCTTTGAAGGACTGAGGGCTTTCACTGAGTTACCTAAATTCTGTGTTTGGACACCTAAACAACTTTGCCCTCAGTGGTTTTCTAAATTAAAAGTTGCAATTAAAAAAAAAAAAAAAAAAAAAAAAAAAAAAAAATAAGAATTATCTATAAAATTTATTTTCTCATTTCATTTGAATTTAAGACCAAATGCAATGAGTGTAACAAATAAGTTAACATAGCTTGCTAACTTTTGAAGAATTTCCTCCCAAACAGTAATAAGAAATGTACATGTGTACATTAAGAGATTTTTCTGGGGTCAGGTTTTTTTTTTTTTTAGTATTATTCTTATTTAGCGAGATAAAATCTTATGGCCATTCTTGAGGATCTCGTGAGCTCCTTTCTATTCCATTGCCCACAGAAAGTGTAAAGGATTGCCTCTGCTTCTCTCTCTGGCAGAGAACACAAATACAATGCAATGTTTTCACTGAAGGATCAGGGACATTTTTACCTTTTTCCCCTATGCCCTGCAGAGCAGCTTGTACAATCCACAGTGATCCAAGGACAAGAATATGCTTTCCCTTCTACCTTGGCAGGACTTTACAATGTCAAGGTAGGGCCTGAAAAGTACTTTGAGATCCTTGCAGTAGAAGTGTTGAAAAGGCACAGGAAACTGCTCTGGTGTGATGAGATACCAGCCTGGCTGCAGCATGAGCCTCCCCATTACTAAAAAAGCCTTTGGAGGTCAAAAGCTGTCCCAGTTTGACTACTTCCACCTGCTTTTTAATAGGGAAAAAAAAAAAATCTGATGGTGTCTGAATTATTCATTTATATTAAAATACAATATCTGGAAGCACATCAGCCACTAAAGACTCTTCCTTGCAGAAGTCCTTCTGCATTTCCCTGGCCAGGGCTGCTGCTCCCTGCAAGGCAGAGCTGGAAGGTCTCCCCATGAGCTCCCAACACAGAATTGAAGCCTTGAATGCTCCCTGGCCACAAATTGAGGCCCTGAATGCACACTAACTGAATATTCATTTTGTCCATTCTTTAGAAAAATAGTCACAATTTGAAGTACAAGAATAGCTCCATTCATGAGCCAGGATGTGAGCAAAGCCTCTGCCACCGGCGCCTTATCTGCGTTTCTTCATAAGAAGCCAACAAAGCTGAGATATTACCACGTACAAAAATAATGAAAAAGAGATATCCAGGGAGAGAAATGATGTTTTTGTCATGGAGTGCTGTGGGTTGATTATAAGCATAGGTATTATTTCTTTCTCTCTGTTGTTCACTTGTCTGTGCAGTGTGGGACAGTCGGGACTCGGAGCGCTCCTGCTGCAGGGCTGGGCAATATCAGGGTTTCAACATTTGGAACTGCAGATACTTAGGGTAAAACTTTCCCCTGATTTGAGCTGAACAATTCATCACACACGTAGCTGTCATTAATCTTACATGCAGAGCCAGGCTTCTCATATTTCAAAACCTTTGGAGAGGCAGCTTTTTAATCTATATTTGGTTCTTCTTTTTTTCCCCCTCTGAGATTGGTTTCTCTTTGCATATAATGCTGCAGTAGTTTCAATTTAAACAGAGCCCTGAAATAAAATACTCGAATTTAAAACCCTAGCAGAGAGAAAGGAAACAATTATCTTGAAATTCTTTTTTACCTTTTTGGAGGTATAAAACTTGAATGACAGCACTGCTGGCTGCCAAAATTGACATGTATTTTAACTTCTGTTTCAAGCAATGCATTATCTTAATCACAACAAGAAGGCACATACTCCAGGATGGAGCCATAGATTCAATTAATCTCAGTAGTAATTCACAAAGCAATTCATTATAATATAATGCAGCACCTTGAAGTATCTAAATTACAGCAGCTGAAGGTGCTCAAAGACCAGAGGCAGATGCAGAAGCTGCCCAGCAACTCCTGGTGGTGAGTTCTAACTTCTCCTGCCTCCTCTCTGACACACCATCCCAGACAAAAGGCAGATCTGCTCCTAGGAGCCTGGAGAACGAGTAAAAAGGCCAAGGAAACAAAAATGTCAGGAAAAACTGGAGAAAAGACAGAATAGCTGTGAGGGCAGCAAGTGGCCAGAGGGTGAGGTCTAAGCTTATTCTCAAAAATACATGAACTATGACAGCTTCAGGTTATGAAGTATTCCTGTCAAAACTTTCTGGTGACCAAGAGCAAAATTTTTAAGCGATTTGCACACCTCTCTGGATCCCTGAGATAACAATATAGCCATCTGCTCCTTATTTTGTGGGTCATTAATACAGCTCACCCTCTAAACCCTTCTGTTTGCTAACATTCAAACAGAATGTTCCTGGAATCCCAACCTCTTTGCCGTTTTGCAGAGCAGAATCTGGACACAAAGCATTATAAATTCAGCTCTGTGTGTCACTATGGGAACAGTTTCTGCTGCCAGACAGCGTTGGGAATGAACTGGGAACTGGCTGTTTAGGCATGTGTCTGTGTGTGTCTGTGTGTGTCTGCCAGGGAGGCACACGCATAAACATCCAAATGCAGATATGTAAATTTTACCATTAAGTGTTTGCACCTCTTTGCTTCCCCATCTCTTCGTATTTTGCTTCATTTAGCATAGATTATCTTGGTAAGTCTGGCAACTACTCAATTACTGAATTCCTTTCAAAGGAAGGGAAAAGGAAGATGACAAAATTCATCAAGCTAGCATAAATCACCATATCTTCCCCACCTGAGGATCTGACCCTCTAAGAGTAGTTTCTTTCTTCTTTATAAAGGTAATTATTCTATTAAAATTAATAGCAAAACGAATACTGCTGTGACTGAATTACATGGGATAAGCGTGAAATACTGTGATCAGTTCTGCTATGAATTAGTAATTATAGTGTGCCCAGAGAAATTTGCATACTTTGCTCTCCTCCCCTGCTATCTGCCATGGTTTGGCTGCCAGTACTCACTCCAGGGCTGGAGCCAGAGATTGCTGGTGCTTTATGCAAAGAGGAGGTGTTTGCAGAACAGTGCACCCCTGAGTTTTAAGAGAGCAGAAGAAGTTACAAGATAAGCTTGGGTTTGTTTGGTATTTGAAATAGCTGCGGTTGCCTTTCTAAATGTGATGGTGTGGGGGGATTTTAGTGCTTACATAGATCAGCTGAGGGGAAAAAGGAGAGAGGGGGTAAAAGTCTGCCTCCTTTCTTCCTCCTATTGTGTGAAAAGTTTGTGTATTTATGACTTTGAGCTGATGCTGCCCGGAGCAGTGGAAGTCGTTGGTATCTCAGAGGGATGGCAGGTGGAATAAGGGAGAGCCAGAACACGAGGAGCTGGTTGACCTGCTTCAGAAAGAGCTGTGTGCAGCTCCTTGCGCTCAGGTGCTTCATGCGAAGTTTAAAGATGACCTTGAAGAGATTAAATGACACCAGGATGAAAGGCAGCCTTTCCCACACGCACACTGAGAGCCCTGCCTTGGGCCAGCCAAAGGATGCAATGCAACAATCCCTTTTGTATTTTTTTTGTGGCGCTGTAAGGTCGTAGGGCAGAAGTCAAGTGTCAGGTCCAGGCTGAGAAGGAAGAGAAGGAAGAGAAGGAAGAGAAGGAAGTTTTTCCCTGTAGCCTTACAGCCCTGCCATGCCAGGATATCTGCTCAGCTCAGGGACTCTTCACCTCAGCACAATCTAAACATCCCAAAGGAATGGGATCTAAGGAGAAAAGAGATGGGGAGAGACTTCTCCCCTTCAACACTCAGAGACTGGAATCTGACATCCTACAAGTGCTCAACTCAGCTCCAGAGGTGGAGAGAGGAAATCAGTGATGCCCTGGCAGGCTGGAGAAGCTCTAACTGGCTGCACTCCTGCAAAGTAATTGCTTTTGTTACTAGGATTCTATTGTTATTATTCATATTAGGATGATCACAGGCTGGTTTAGATAGCTTATGCTTGATTAAATAATGGCCTGCTGCAGTGATAAATGCAAACATGTTCCAATGGGTAAAAACCTTGTGTTTCTTTCCTGAAAATAGTGTGTAGCAAAAATTAAAAGAAAAAGAAAAAGGGGGAAAAAGGAGACTTATGCTGACATTGTTAACATAATATATTTTGTTTCTTTGACAATCCCCAAGTAAATAGAAAGTTGTTCTTTTTTCCCTCCCAAAAATAGCCTGTGTAGTGCACAGCTTAACCAAATCAATAGAAGCATTTTTTCACCCCAGGAATGCAACCTCAGACAACTGGTAAAAAGGTCATATAAACCCCTGATGTAAGCCATTATTTTTAATTCATGTGGTCTACCCCTGTTTCCTAGCACCTGAACTGTCCTTTCTGCAAATTACATTCCTTTTGTGAATATAAACAGTTTATTAAAACTCCTGTATTAATTATTTAAATGAGTTTATAAATATTTGAGGAAGTCCATGCAAAAGGCGCTCATAATAAATTATTATATTCTACCTTCATTGAAAGCTGAATTAAAGAACTCTGATGATTGCCTTTTGTGAGAAAGCCTTTTCAGCTGCCTGTCATCACAAGGTCTGGGACAGGAGAAATTCGTCTAAGTAGCAGCAAAACCCATAAAAATCAGCACCTAAAGGTCAAAGTGAGATAGCAACATTTGTATCTTAGAGTGTTTGTATTAAATGTGACACTGTTGCTTTAGCTGTGACCAGTGTTTTATGGGGGAGCCATCCGTTTCCAGCCTCAGCTTTGGGATCCCGGGTGTGGAGATGGAATTAGTGACAGAAGGGGAAGGATTGGTGCTAAGGAGCGGCCTGGAGCAAGAGAGAGGAGGAATCACTCACACAGATCGATTGATCGAATGAGAAGTCAGATCCTGTAAGTGGTGCTGGAAAGAATATCAACCCCAAGAGTCTGTGGCAGATCAGCCTGAGCAGTGCAAGGGGATTTCTTGTATGGAATGAAAAAAAAAA
>JAIXNV010000928.1:0-14530 GCA_020917445.1 Riparia riparia
CCCCGGGCGGAGCAGCTCGCCCGGCCTCCTCGGGCGAGAGGAGAAAGTCCGAGTTCCCTCCGGGAGCTGCTCGGCTCCGCTCCGGTGTGTTTACACTCACCATCTGCTCAGGGGGTTGTACGTGTGTTCCCCTTTCCCGAAGGGCGGCGGAGCCCTCTGATTTCACTTCCTCGTCCTCTTTTTCCAGAGATGCGTTTTGCAATCATTTCCCAGTTGCTCCGTGGTCGGCCCGGTGATTGCTGGTCCTAGGGAGAGAATAATGAAACGACGTTTAAGAAGCAGCAGCGGCACCAAGGACCGGTCTCGGAGCAAGAATGATTTCTCTGGAATATCGGGTGAGGCAGAGGTCAACTACATGGCGTTTAGATGTAATGAATTAAGTTCCTTATTGAATTCAGAAGTATAAGGTAAAACAAATAAATAGCTGTGTTCTCTGTGACTAATAGTTAAAGAATATGACTGAGTTTTCATACACTGGGTTTTGGGGGTTTTTTGCTAATTTATACAGAATCTCTCCTGCATCACCCACCAAAGTGAGCTACCTTGCCTCATTAAGAACAATTGAATAAAATTAGTGATGACTCAAAAGTGATAGACTGCAGATACATTACACCTATCCTCTCATACCAAAACACACATAAGACTCCTGGCACTGAAGAAACACATTGACTTTGCAGACTTCAGTCTAAACAGGAATAAAGCATGTTCATTCCGTAACATCAGTGCTCACGCTGCAACCGCAACCCAAAATGCTCTCAACTGCTAGGCTACAGAAAAACGCAGATCCAGAATGGAATCAAAGAGTTTTGAAGAACTTGGAGTAAAATAGATTTTGACAAAATATATTTATAAACTTACAGCAACAATGAGGTTCCACTGAAATTCTAAATAGTTGTGTGAGAGTGCAGACGTCAGTTTCATACTTGGCATGAAACCAACAAGAAACTGAATGCTTATAAATATGTCTTCACAAAACTAAACTTTCAAACAAGTGAGTTCACCATACCTAAGTATATTTAAATCGAACTGTCAATCTGTTCAACATATTCACAAGATTGTCCAATAAAATGTGATAACCAAATTTGAAGGCGTTTCTCTTTCTTCTTGGGCCAGATAATAAACCTAAACCACATAAAATACTTCATAGCCACAGAGGAAAGTTTGGCATATGCGGCACATAGCAGCACCGCAAAAAAAATGCTATGTGGAAAGAAACATTTTTAGTAACTTGTCGTCTGCATTTAAAAGGCAAAAGATCTCATATGACACAGCCCCAAGAGTGTTCATTACTGAAAGTATCTACCTTCACAATTTGGGAATTTCAAGCACAAGTATGCAGTAGCTAGATGACTTTACTGAGAGGTGGTTCACAACCTACAAAGTACTTAAGCAACTGCATGGCCATGAGTCGTCTCAATGAAGAGGAGGGTATTTGTCACAAGTGAAATTATGGGCCTACTTAGCTACTTGGTTAAGCTGAGTCAGCCTTGATTGTAGAGGCAGAGCAATCTCTGTTTTACTGAATCAAGCACCTTCTAGGAGTCTTGCATGATTTTTGAACTCTACCTCCCTACCCTCCTTCCATCCTTGTATTCAGCAGATTGACAGAGCCTCCTAATGGTTAACTCTATCTCTCCAGTTTCTCTCAGTTCTCTTTTTGTTAGTTCTCTTTCCTCTCTCTGTTGCCCTGAAAGGGCAAAAAAGCCCCTGTCATTAACCAGAATTTCCAGATACACTCATGAGTGATGCTTACAGTGAAGCTTGTCAAGACTTTGATCAGTCCAGTGACACAGACAAACAAACAACAGAGACGGCAGGTAGAGGTTGAATGGAACAAGGTCACCTTTTCCAAATTTTAGGGACTAGGAGAAACAGAAAAATGGCCTGTAAAAATGTGGTTGTAAAGCTTAACCATTGAGTACTACCTGAAGTGAAGTAGGTTTGCTACTCGAGGGTCCGGCAGATAGCTATAGGAATTACTAGAGGAGGAACATTTGTTATCACCACACCCCAGATCTCCCCAAGCACATGTAGCCTCATTCTCTTTTCCCTCCAGTTTCCTACTGGTGTGGCCCTGGTGACTTCAGCAGAAAGCCTCTCTTTGAAGCTATGTCAGGGTGTTTACCAAAGTCTTCCTTAAGCTTTGCTAGCACAACAAAGCCTGTAAAGGAAATTTCAGATTCAGAGATGCAGATTTACCAGGATCAAGACATCCTCATTCACTGAGATGCATGTCAGTTAGATCATTGCAACTATTACGTCTGATTCCCATGCATCATCTGTCTGTTCTTTCTATTCCCTTTGTTGGCATTCATTCCTTGTTGCCTGACCAAGGATTTCACATTACCCCCATGCTTGAGGCCATCTACTTCCAAAAAATAGGAGGGATTCATGTTTTTCACGCTTTTATCCCTTTGTGGTTTTGTTTCTACATGTATGGATCCAGCATAGGCAGGCACAAGGGAAGTTGAGACATGTCAGATCAAATTGATTTCAAAAGCTTTGTCTGTCAGGGTTGAGCATGTATCCCTGTGTAACCTTCTTCAAGGCCTCAGCCCTTGACCAAGCAAGCATGTCTTTTTTTCTTGAGAAAAGTCTTGGGCACAGAGAAACACTAGTCTGCCTTACTCAATCGACCCAACATGCAGTGGTTGTCTGTCTAAGTGATCCTAACTGCATGAATTTTGGGTCTGTCCAGAGCTATAAACAGTCCTTGCGGGTAAAACAGATTAATTTCTGGTTTTTATGAGCATTTTATGACCCTGAAAGGAAGCAGTTTTGGAGGTCAGCTAAGTATGTCAAGCACTGACTCATGACCACAGGCTGGGAGAACAATCTCACCTTGGCACTGGGCTGGCTACACTGAGACATCTTGGGAGGTCCTGGGGATGCATGGATTTCACTAAATGTTTTTCCCTTACAGTACTGTTTGAGCCAGGTTGGCATTAGGGGTGTTGTCATACCATGCTGAGCATGGAGCACTCTGGTCAGGTCCTGTTTTACCTTACCATCAGAGGAAAGGACAAAGGAGGCCTCCTGTACCAGACTGCTTCCACTGTCCTTCCAAGAGACATCTGTTCAGTGAGGCATTGTCACACTAATCAATACGTATTGGTTTTGTATTGCATATGATCATATCCACTTACACCTTCGGATCAAGGATTAATCAAGTGACCTTTCTCTTGCTGTACTATTCTGTTTATGTGTAATGTACTGAATAAATACTGAAAGCAGTCAGTTTGTTAAAAGCTATGAATTTCATCATGCTAATATGGAAACCTCAAAGGAGGTTGAAGTCAACTTTAGTTAATCATAAAATAATGATAATCTGAAGCAGTTTTTGAATTAAGGTCCATGCATTTTGTTCCCCACTTTCAAACAGGCTGTAAATTGATTTATACTCTGTCTCTCAGCTCCCTCAGCACCAATGGCAAAAGTGACACTTTTGTTTTCCAAAAGTCACAAAAGTGACTTTCTAGAACTGTAACCACCTTCACTACTCAAGCCAGAAAGAACAATTACAACTAGAAATACAGAATTTCCATTCATTCAAAAAGATAAATGCACCTCACACTTCAAAATTCAGTTTAGTAAATTGAACAAATAAAGGTTATTTGACTCCTAGTGGTGAGATACCAGTCACGGATTTATCTCGGATGAAATATCTCCAGTTTGACACAAAAAAAAAAAAAAAAAAAAAAAAAAAAAATCAATCCCCATACCTTTACTTTTCTCCTTGTTTAGTCTGTTAGAACAGCTCATCTATTCTGGCTTTACTATTTCCTTTCAAACAGTTAATGCAGATATTATCATTGCTCATTGTTGGAAATTGTGATACCAATGAATGTAGAACGACCACAGAAGGGCAGCAAAAATATTTCCTTTTAATAAACCAGCTTTGTGAATATATTTTTCCAGCTCATCTGATTTCAAATACTGTCAATATACTAGTTCCTTGCTTTACCATTATCAGTATAATCAAAAGCATAAAAATGTTATCAGCTCTGATATTCATATAAATATAAATTTTATATTCATATAAACAAACTTTACCACCATTAGATTAGTGGTAAAGTTTGTTTATATGTCCACAGAGAAACATGCCATAACTGGAGAATGAAGTTTTGTTCATTTAGTTCAGTGTTTCACTGGCAAAACTGCCTTGGTGAAGAAAATGCTTCTAACTCAGAGGCATATTTCCCCAGTGAAATCTGTGCACGCTAGCTGAGGAACTAATCCTAAAGTAGGTGAGCAAACTTCTGGTTCTCCATTGTCATTCCCAAAGCTCCACATAGATACATAAACCTGAAGGACTCCAAAGGACTTGAGCATTGTATTTTCACAAACAGCAGCTAATAAAAGCCTCCAATGGTTGCCCTGTGCCTTTCTGTGCCTTTTTGCTTGAACAACGGAAGTCTGCATGAATGCAGTTTTACTTTTCATTCTGAACTCTTCCACTTGGAGGATCCCCATGACAAAATATTTTGGTTCCACAAGCTGCCGGGGTTTATTTGCAAATCATCTGTTCATCTCTGTAATCTTACTTAAATTGTGAAAGTATTCTGGTTTGTCTCGGGCTTTTTTAAACAATTATTTTTTATAACATTTACATGTTTGGCAAAATTGAAGTTGACAAGCATTCTTTCCAGCCTTGTTATTTATCCATTGTACAAAATAAGAAAAGGAAGGAAATCTGCTGAAAGGGAAAACTGTATTTCTATTTGTAATAGAGTGCTAGCATTGAAAACAGTCTGAGGGTGGTATTCTGTACCAGAAAATAGGGGATTAAAAAAGAATAATATATGCTACATTTTATGGTATCTGTGACTCCAATACATCATCACAGCAGGAGCTTTCTTCAGTACCAGTAAACCTGGGGGGACTGAGCAAATTCTGCATTTAAGTCTCATTAATTCGGTTTGCCTTGAGCTGAAACAGCACCTCAAGTTGCTCAGTTAGCATGGAATTATTAAAGTTTCCCTCATGTGTTTAGTGAGCAGCAACTTCTCTGCTTGCAGACGAAAGACCATAGACCAGACCAAAAAAAAAGAGGTAGCCATCATCTGAGATTACACAGAGGGAGAATATCCAGCTATAAACATGAATACACCAAGACATCTAAGTTGCACACATGTTATGTAGACTAACACCTAAAAGACCAGTTACTGCAAAGGCTTTCAGCTCAAATGGGCTTCAGAGCCCTTAGCCTATTGTTGCAGACACTCTATACCACAGGGTTTGCTCAGTACCATTCACCCACACAGAGCAAAGCCGCTTTTCCAGGACTACCTTCCCAAATTCTCCTTTTCTTTTCTACTGCTGTCCTTTTCACTTCTCCCCTGAAATGCCAATATTCATATGCCTATCAACTGATACAGACTTCACAGAAGAGAAAACATTTACCTAACTCTTTTAGCTTGGTAAACTAAAAAAAAAAAATAAAAAAATTTGTCTCCTAGTAATAACATCTAGACAGCCTTCAAATATTGGTCTAAGAATTAGAATAAATGCTGAAATCAGAAGAATATGTCACGAATTCTATATTATTCAACTGGCTTGTATGATTGATAACCTGCATCTTGGCAACACCCAGAAAAATTTGTAATTGCATTCAGTTACTGATGTTCTTCCACACAGCCTTTCAGCTAGGTGTTCAGGAATAGATATCTACCTGAAAAACAGACTAGAAATAAATGTGCAGTAACTTCTGGGTTCTAGCATGCATTATCTCTATGTCTACCATGCAGTGGTCACATTGGCAAGAATTTGGAGAGCTGAACTTGGATGGTCACCATTGCTTTTTTAGGGAGGCAAGGGATTTGGTCTTTGCATAAAACGCTAGTTCCATATTTCCCCAAGCAGAGGAAAAAACACAGCTTTTACATCTTTAATAGTCACACAAACCAGCCTGTGGTAGACCTCAAATGGTAATATAACAGTAAAGATATGCCCAAGTTAAAATTAGACCATTTTAGACTTAACTAAAACTTTGAATTTTTTTATCCAGCAGGTGGATTGTTTATGAACTATTGCACTATGGTGAGTCTGAATGATCAACGTTCACGTTCCTGTGCTCAGTCTTAGGCTGCAGCTAGAGAACAGACTTATGGGAGACTATTGCATTGGCAGTCCTTTGCTGAACTGGACTTAGAGAAAAAAGAACCAACCAAAAAACCCAAACAAAAACACTTTCTCAGCATGACCTCATTGCCCTTTCCACAGCACCACCCTTACTTGGTATATGCTGTCACTCATGATGCAGTCTCAGGCAAGTCTAAGTAAATGTGAGATTGCATTTTAACAGAGCAGCATTCGCATGGAAATTTCCAAATTGGCACCAAAGTCTAAAAGAGGTTAGTGCCTTGCATTTCACTTCAGGTTTCTGTTACAGCAAGGATGGGTTTGCTTTCCACTGCACTGGCTGGCGTGATCACAAGGCTCAAGGAGAGAGGGCATCGAGCCACCGGGCCTCACAATGTGCAATCAAACTGAGACACAAAGACATGCAAAGATGCCTCCATTTCCACATTCATGTCTATTATGCCTAGCTTCGTACTTAGTATTTATGAAAGCAAGGGCAGTTTCTTTATTCAGACATCTCATTTTAAAGTCTGTTTCCAAGTCTATCAAAGGCAGACAAATGCATGTTGTGATTTTGATTTAAGTGCAAGGTCTGCTGCTAGGGGCTGGAAATCTAGTCCGTTTAATGAATTTATTAGGCTTTGTCTTACATACTAAAGGATATTTATTACTCTATTGCATGCTCTATTATTACACAGTATTATTTTTATGAACATCTCAAGCACCTGTGATGTATAGCTCTACCATAGTCAGTATGAGAAAAAAAACAAGCACACTTCCCCAAATATAGAAATGCTGAGTGTTGCCTCATGCACTGAATATTTGAACAGGCTTTTAGTTTGGCTCAGGTCCCTAAAGCACATATCCCTTCCTAGGAAACATGCATCTAGAAAAGAGGATCTATGTTAACAGGGCAAGTCTGGTGTTCAGCCAAAGGCACCAGTTCCCTGCCACACTTCTCCTGGGGAAGTTTCTATTCAGTTGGTGATCAGTTTAAATGACCTGAAGGATGACACCAGAAAGGTCTGTTAGCATCACCCTGGGTAATTTCTTAATTTATGCTATTTATAGTCACATAAATGTGATAACTGCCATTAAACAGACATTTTCAATAGTGTGGATTTCAAAAGCTTTAACAAATGCAGAAGTATAGAGAATGCCTATAGAAAGGTACCAGAAATTGGTGGAGTTCAGCAGTGCCCCAACATTACCAAATAGATACCCTTCACAAGCAAATAAATAAGAAAAACAGTTTACACAAAACTTACTTTGCTAATATATAGTGCCAAAAATTCACACATGACAATATTTTCTGACTTTCATGTTCCTCCCATATTTACTCTTCCCTAAGTATACTTTTATATTTAGCATGACAATCCTCGAACCATATACAGACAATAAATACGATCCTTCTGAGATACACCTAGAGAATAGTTATAAAATAAACGCTGACATTAAATAAAAATGGAAAACGAAAGCCTGAGTGTTGCAGCAAGTAAAACGTGCCAGTATATTAACTAACTATCTCCTCATTAACACACACACACACAACTGCAGTGTGTTTTTCCCTCCCAAGGGCAACAGTAAGTTATGCCTCAACAACCAGCATGGATTTATGTCCCTAAATGCTTCTTTCTTCAATAAACATTTGTATACCTGCCATGAAACATGAGCAATCATATGTTCTTTAGTTAATTCCAAGATACTGAATTCTTCTTTGAAAAAAATAATGGTATTAGATAATTCTGTTGATTAAACAATTATTAAAAATAACGCTGTAGAAGGACAAAATATTTTCTTCTCTAATGTAGGCGTATGACATTTTTGCCCAAACCTGTGTCTGAAGTAACATATAGAGGATTCTTTCAGGCAGAAATTGTAACTGGGTCTGAGGTTTAGCCCAGCAGGATTCTGGTCTTCATTGCAAATCTTGGGGAATAAGTAAGTCAGACATTCTGGAGAGCATATAGGGGCTAGGGTCCTAAATCCTATTAAAATACCAGAAATTGGATACTAACTCCCACGGGCTTCCACAAATATTCCATCGGAAATGAATGTTCTTTTCAAGACTACACTTTTGTTTGCATCTCTATTTCCTCTTGCAAAAGTGGGACCACTCAAAATACCAAATTATGCCCACATATTTTATTTAGAAATAATGATCATCATCTGATTGTGTAAGACCACAACACCTGAAGCCTTGTAGAAGATACACTGACTCAGTCAAAGAGACAACTTGCTAGGGAAGTTAATAAGCAAACATGCATGCATTTTGCTCACACATAAATGAAGAGCACAAACTTGGGTATGCTGAACTTGATGGCAAAGGTCCTAATAATTTGAGTAGGGGCAGGACTAGAGTCATAACACAAGGTGAATTATCTGTAATCACAGTATTAAACAAATCCCCTATTTAAGGTGAGCACATTTTGAAAATCCCAAGAATTTCTCCATGCCTCCTTGAAAATAAAACTGAATTTAGGCCTTAGCTAATAGGATCAGAGCAGGGCTTGGAGCTGCATATTTTAAAGCATCTGTAGCATTAATAGCCAGAACATAAAATCCAGATGGGAGGACGATTACACTCTAATAGCTTTTATGAAAAGCTAATTACACATATTTGGGGCCTGATCCAAAAACTGTTGAAAACATGTCAAGGGGAAAAAAAAAAAAAAAAAAAAAAAAAAAAAAAAAAAAAAAAAAAAAAAGGCAGTTGTCTGCAGAAAGCACCTAGAGTTACAGGACCGCCATATTCCTTAAAATTGCTCCCACAGTAGTAAAGGTGGCAATAAAGATGAAGTATTGAACTTTTTTCTTCTGTTCTGTTGGCCTTTTCATTTTAGAAAAGGCAAAAATGATATAAAAATGTTTTTTAAGAACTCTACATATTCTAAATCCACAAATACATAGAGCCCATCTCTGTGATTAGAGGCAGAATTTCATCCCATTCCAACTTTCCACAGGAAGCTTTTCCACAAAAACATGCTTTGAGAAGCATTAAACAGAACAAATTATTTACTATTTGCAAATGGAGACGTGCATCTTTAAAAATTACTTAAACTTGCCTTCAAAATGCGTGCAGAAATTTCTGAATTATCATTGATAGGATAAGCTGTGTTCAAACACAACTCGCTGTTAGGCTCAACTATCAACACCACTCTGCTTTAGCTCTTAAATAGTGTGAAAAAAGAGGGTGGGAGAAGAAAGGCAGCAGAAGTGCTAATGCAATTGTTTGATGTGTGTCTGTGAGAGGCAGTGAGGAGGAGGCAGGCGTTCTACCAGGCAGGCTGCTAGCAATGGGAATCGCGGGCTTTGTACTTCTCCCGCACCTCTTTTAGTGGAAAATAATTACAGCTGCACATAAAAATCGCACTGTTGAATTTTATTGGGCTAATGTTGCTATTACTTATATCTCCACTGAACAGGCCATTTTCCACTCAGTCTTTTTTCCTACCAGTTTCTGTACGCTGTAGCCGGTGAAGAGAGCTGCGAGTGCATCTGCCCCTGCACCACTCCACATGGCAACGTGCCAGAGAGAGTGCCTGACTTCACTTCAGAACATTTTCTGTTTAATTAGTGTGAAAAAGCCCAGCAACCCAATTATCTAAAAGGACCTCGCAGGTTCTCTTCTCAGCGAGGGAAATAACACCACTGGATGTGCTCTAGTGTAGAAATACCTGGGTTGTTTCAACAGAAGAGTGATCAGGTACTCAACAGTGTATTCCTAGAACAGCCAGTTTAGCTCTCGAGTCTTGAATTCCCTAACGAGCCCACTAAGAAGATGCTGCCTTAGAGTTTCAGCCCTTAAATCATTTACTCTCAGCCTGCTGCCTGCCCTGCACAGAAAATAGGTGGCAAAATCTGAAGCAAGTACATCCTCAGCACAGCACTGTTAACAGAAATATCAGGTTTTTCAGCATCTTTCTTGGTTCTAATATCCCCTGTCTACCAAAATCAACTGGAAAATTACCTTTGACTTCAGTATTGTGTTGGTTGCAGTCTTATTTTGACTTGGATTTGATCCAGACTCACTTATTTCAATTCCACTCGTATTAATCAAGCTCAACATGTGAGTTGAGCTGGGGGCTGAAATTGTTCTTGCAGAAGAGTTCTTTTTATTCTAATGAAATGCCTGAAAATACTGGGTTTAAATTTCATATAAACTAATCAATTGATTTACAATTAAAAGGTGCACAGTTCTTAATGCATACTGAAATATTTTTTTCCTGCAAACCAGAAGGGAAAAAAATCCAAACCAAACATTTTCCTTTGCAGTAGAAAACCCATTACATCAACAGAATTTTATGTATGTATTTGTCTAGAGGTTTAGAGTTTTACATTGAATTATTTGGATCAATCTTACCATATTGCGGGGATATGCTCTCACCTACTGCAGCATATATTTTCTAGAAACTCAGATTCTAGTATTTACCCAGCAAGTAAAGAAAAGATTATGTTCAGCACTTATTGTAATATATATTTGTGTCCATAATTGCAGTATTTATAGAAGGAAGTTTCCTGATACTGTAGAATCAGACTTTCTTTCTTGGGAAAAAAAAAGAGCAAACCAAAACAAAATAAAAACAGGCAGAAAGCCACCTGGACCTCATGGTGGTCACGCCAAGGGTGTGATTTGCCAGGAAAAAGGAGGGCATCCTTTTAGCTACATTCAGGGATTCCGGCTATCCCTCATTACTGGGCTGGCTGCTACCATGTTTTGCAAACATGGTTTTGACATTGATAGGCAGTTTACAGCATATATAGTGATGTTCCCCAAAGAGCTGGAAAGGTTTTGAAGGTGTAGCAAATACCAAAACATCTACTAGTGCAGTGAAGCCAGAGAACCACACTCAGATCCCCTTCAAGCCAGCACTATTGGAAAGCTATTTTCCATTCTTCCCTGTGTACACTTCATGAATAACTCCACATTTATTGACCCAGTCTTTTGCATCTGCAGGGAATTGCAGTAACCTATGAAGACAACATCCAGGTGTCTCTTTCTCAAAGGTAAGCTCCTCCCAACGAAGAACCCAAAGGAGACCTGAGCTCTCCAAACTATCTATTAACCTGTTTGTCGGGATAGCCCCTTGAGGAGTAGAACAGAGGGATTCATGTTTTTGTGAAACAGGCAGGACAAGAACGTGAACTTGAGTCTTTCACATGCTGCTGCTTTAATCACAAGCCACTGGAAACATGGCAATGTTGTTCCATGTCCCTCCACCCAGTTCCCCCTAGGCAGGAAGTATTTAGGTCAGAAGTCATCTCAGAAAGACACCCTGCTCAAAGCAGGGCCGTTCCAAGATCTACCTACCTAATATCATATTTCAGCATAAACCCCCAGAAAAGGGTCACACTTTGGACCCCAAAGGAAGAAGAGGGTGGTGCACACATAAACTCCAGTTCTTCCTTTAAATATTCACTTCCTAGCTGTAACAACCAGTATGGCTTTTCCTGGTTTGAGAGGATCCCCTTCTTTGGCTTTCTTAACGTTTTTTCAAAAGAGCCTGGATGCCCAACAGAGGCCTGAATACTGAATACACAGTGAGTGTTCAGACACAGTGGAAATCCCAAGATGCTGGTTCTGGGCACCCTGGCTACTCTGCAATCCCTGCAGCACCTTTACCATAACAGACATTTGTTTGTGGACCCTTTGAGATGTGAAATCAGCCCCTGTCAAAGGGGGATTGCCAGCTGAAATCATGAGGCAAAGGAGAGAACAATGACTTTAGCATGACAGCTCTAACATAGCTCTTACCTCTGGTAAACTACTGCAAATAGTGCAGGCATCCTACTCAGTTTTTCACGAGGGATTTTAAGAAGAACACTGCTTGCTGATTACCCATGTCATCTATTAGGAAAAAAAAAACCCCAAACCAAAAAGAAAACTCCAATCTAAACTGATCTTTACAATGGAAAGTATAGACAAACTTCAGCTAAGAGCTTCCCTTCTAGAAACAGGCTCAAACAAAATCCCATTAGCATGTGAATTATTATTTGAATAAAGGAAAGGCAGTAAAGAATATGAGTAAAGTTGATTCTGGAAGAAAAAAAATACAGTACAGGTACAGTAAAAAAGCATGACTCAGTGCCAGTCACCCTAACACATGACAGAGCTTGTGATGTGTTAGAGAGCTGTGGAGGACAGGCTGTAAACTAACCAGCCTCTTCACAAGCTGGCAAAAAAAAAAAAAAAAAAAAAAAAAAAAAAAAAAAAAAAAAAAAAAAACCACCTCAGGAAAGTAAGAAAAATGAACAAATAAAACTATTTGAACGTTAGAATGGTAGGTACACAGGTAATTAGTTACAACGGGTTAGGATCAACCAACAGGAAATTTCTAACTTTGACAAACCATTTTTTTTCTAGTCACAGATCCCAAGCAACACCAAAAGGATCAGTGACCAAGGGGTAGTGATTCACAGCTTGGTTATAACAACAGCTAGACACAGCTGAAACTCAAAGCTGAATCAAACCGTGCTTTATAGCATAACATTAAATGAGTCAGTTGGTCATCTTGTTTCACAACTATTTCACATGAATGCCTGAAAATCTGTGACTACTTAATCCATAAAACTGCAAAAATAACCAATATTCTAGAGAATTTGATGTCTCTGATCATTACAAACTAATTGGCATAGAAAGTTGGTCTGCTAGATAAAAGAAAGGCTGTTTTCCCAAAAGGCATGTTGGGAGGCATTGACATCTTGGTGAATCTGGCATTATCGTGATGGTCAGAGAGTCCATCCATGCCCTGCTTACACACAGCCACAGGAATCTGTATCAAGTCTTGTGCCAGAAATAAATGTGCTTTGATCTCTTTGGCGAACAGACCGTGTGAACCAGGGCAGAACCAGACATTCAAGTTTGTCCACCTGCTGGGAAAGTGAACACCATCCCTCTGACTGGAGCACCTCCCATCCCCATGGGAGAGGCCAGGCTGAGTGCACAGCCAGGTGCTGGGAAGAGAGGAGAGGAGAGGAGAGGAGAGAAGGGTCCCACCAGGGCAGGGGCTGGAGGGCTGCTTTGCCGTGATGGGCTCTCAGTGCTTGCCCCTCCTTTAAGCACCCATCTCACAGAGGGTGCCAGGGCACAATTTCTCACTGTGCCGCTTCTTCCTTCACCCTGAGGCACAGGTTTAAGACAGCAACTGAGGCAAGCCCCCAAAACAAAATTTCACGGTGGTTCTCCGCAGTAACCTATGTATTTCAAGTGTATTTGCGTATCCAGCATCTGGGTGGGTAGGAACTCTTAAGCAATGTTCTCACATCCATCAGCCAACACGTTACTGGCACCCAAATAATTTCTCATCAACTGGGAGAGGAGGTGTATGTGCAACACCAAGCTCAGCGTTCTATTCACACAATGACAGCAGCGCATTGGAAAACATTTTACACTATTTTTGGGTGGTTCCCTGGCCCCTTTGCAGCTGAGGGATAAATGCCACAAGGCCCTCTAAGTACTAGAGCTGGATGGCTGAGGAACACTGCTCCTGCCTCATGTGATGGGCTCTCTGTGAGCCCTCCAGCCAAGGGGAAGTGACCCCACACTCAGATAAGCAAGACAAGGGGGCCCTGCAGAAAATGCTGGGAAACAGGCCGGACAAAAAGTTCTCGCTCTGGTAGCTTTTTTGTTACCAAAATTTAAGCAGTTCAAGCTTACCTTTCAAATGAAGTAAAACTTGTACATAACCTTTCATTTTCTCAGTCCTTGTTAAATGATATTAAATGATATGTCATGTAATGACAACACACCCACAAACCCCACTTATGAAAAAGAAGTTCTTTCTGACCATGTCTTTCTTAGGAGAAAACAAATGCTATATCAGCACATCAAACTAATGCAAACCCATGTCCATAGGTAACATCTAATAACAGCATTGCACATCTGAGCTTTTTCCCTCTTTATGCTAACCACAATATAAAGAGAAGTGAAATGATGTCTTATGATGCAAACAAAAAATATCCTAGGTAAACAAAACATATTTATTCTTTGTTGCCGTGCATTCATTCAAGTCTGTCAGAGTTGACAAGACCAATTTTGCACCTTCCTATCGTTTTGTCATATAAGGCCAGGATGTCATTCCACTGGGAAAAATAATTGCCAGAAATAAGGAGGTGGTTTCTATGACATTCCCAACGATGTTGCTGAAAAAATACCTCCAGTAAGGATCGCTTCACCTCACCAAATAGGATAACTGGCTGGAAACTAATCTCTAAAGCTCATTGTGCCTAATATGAAAATGCAATATCTACATTTCCCATCATTTAAAGGAAGACATACCCCCTGCCAGGCAATATATACATACACACACACTGCTCTCTCTGCCTCAACTTCACACTGCAAGGCAACAAATGGCTGTTCACAGATACTTACATTTATTCCTGGAGAAATAACCACAAAAACAAAAACAAAACAAAAACAAAACAAAAACAAAACAAAACAAAACAAAAA
>JAIXNV010000930.1:0-16027 GCA_020917445.1 Riparia riparia
TAGTTAATGAGGATTGGGTCAGTGTATAGGTGACCTTTTTAGTAATAGTAATAGACATTGGTAAGAAATAGTAAATAATGAACACGTAGTAATTAGTATAAAAGATAAGGACAGCCCAGGTTCGGGGGGAGACGTGAGAAGTCCAGCCGCAGCAAACATCTTGTTGGACTGCGAGAAAATTTGTAAGATAAGAAAAAATAAACGAAAAATGCAACCTTGAAAAAACTAAATCTGAAGACTCCGTCTCTTCCTTCGGCTTGGCTCGGAGCTGCGCAGGGAGAAAAAAGACCCTGAAACCACCTGAGTGTTGGGGAAGCCCCCGACATCTGGCGTCCCTGGCCGGGCAGAAACATCTGACATCCCTGCGTGAGAAGAAGCACCTGGAGCCTCTGAGTGAGTGGGCAGAAACATCTGGGATCCCTGACAGGCACTCCTGAAAAGAAGCACCGAAAAGGGTCGCAAAACCTCTTCAGAAACATCAAAAGCTCCCAGAACATCAGACTGCCAGGCCGACAACTCCGGAGAAGAAAAACACCTGTTTGGCCAAAAGAAGAACACCTCCGTTCCACTTTGTCCCAGACGACGGTTTTCCAGGGCCCGGGAACCCGTCATCCTGAGATCTGCTGGACAGACATCAGGACATCTCTGAGACAAACTGGACCAGAGCTGCAGCAAACCTTTAGATTAGTAAGACCAGTGAGATTCAAAATACACCACACCCATGGGGGGAACAACATCACAAGAGAGAATTATTATATTAGAACAGTTAAAAGAAATAGTATCAAAATACAATATAGCGCTAAAAGATAAAGAGCTCCAAGGCCTAATGTTATGAGTCAAATGTAATTTTTCACAGTGTGAGACCGAGTCAGTTTTTAAGCCAGGTTTTTAGCAGGAAGTGAACAGAAAACTTTATGATAATGCCACCAGAAAAGATAAAATTGCCGCAAAACTTTTGTCGGCAGGGAGAATTATGTTAGAAGTTATAACAAAATATAGCAGGGAAGCGTCCGGAGTTGGACAGCTGCCAAGCAAGCGAAGGGAGGTTAGCACAGAGGCGGAACAGATAGCCATGCTAACTCCAAGGTTAACATATCCCCCAGGGGAAAGAGAAGGGGGAGGGGAAAGAACAAACGTATCTCAAGGTCCAACAAAAAGCCCGTCAAAAGCCCAAAAATTAGTTCCAGAACAAATGAAACTTCTGGTCCATCCAAGAAAGCAGGATGATTTAGACATGCTTTTCTTTGAAGCAGTCCCAGAACAAACCCCACATTTGCACACAGAGGGGGGGGAAGAAGCCCACCACGAAGTCCTTTTACGCCTCCACAATCACCGCATCGACAGACCCCTCAGTTGCCATTGCTCCTTTCCCTTCCCGTGGAAAAACCGGGTGCAGGTGGAGAGGACGGGGGGGCGAAAGAGCAGGGGCGGGCACCATCAGAATCGCGGAGGGAAAGCGAGGCTGCGCGGGAAAGCGAGGCGGCGCGGGAAACCGAGGCGGCGGGACGCGACGGGGCGCGATCGAGAAGCATGTCGGGAGACAGAGGCGCGGATCGCGGGGAAAAGTCTGCAGGGGATGAAGATGCGGCGGAGGGGGGTGCGAAAACCGGGACGGTAGCTCAGCGCACGCCGATGACGCAAGCTACGGGAAGCGATGCAGCTCAAAATATCGTGACGCGAAGCGCTGAAGGGGAAAAGCCAATTCCGGAAGTGTCGAGCCAAATACTACACACCCCAGAAATCCTTGCGGCCGATCCAAGCGCAGGCGCGACAGGAGCAGGGCAAAGCCCGAGGCGCGTTCCTCTGCGGGGAGGGGCTGATCCCGATGACGAAAGAGACAGGGCGGACCTTGAACGTGAGATGGGGTGGGGTATCCCGCCGGAGACCGCCGGGGCCAGAGAGGCAGAGGCGGGGTGGACGGAGACGGTGCGGGCAGGGACGGGGCATGGCCGAGGCGGGGACAGTCTCGAGGGTACCACCCCCAGGCAGCAGGAGCTGCGGGGTCTGACCGCGTCCACAGGTAGCGATAACTCGGAGCCGCCTGCGTGCGGTGATCCAGAGACAGCTGCTGAATTGTTACGGATGGGTGCGCATCCGAAAATATCTCAGATTTTACAGGCTTTTCCAGAACTTAAAAAATACTTCAGATCTCCGAGTCCGCAGAAAAGAGCTGCCAGTGTGCCGACGTCACCGAGGGGCGGGGCAGAGAGGCAGCAAGCACGGAGATCATCAGTCGCATCGACTGAAGCATCGGTTTGGGGGGACACGCCCACGTTGCATCGTTTTTTTCCAGTTTCATATAAAAAATCAACTTCTTCAAAACAGCGATTCAAACAGAAGCCGAGAGAACCTTTGCCGATGGTGAGGGATGACGATGATGATGCTGATGAGGACCAAGAGATGTCAATCACAGATGAAGATATAATCAAAATCACAGCATCAGAGGGAATTCCTGCTAGAAAATAAAAGGCACTTGAATTCACACAGCAGGCTTCATCATTTTTGTTATCTGAGGACTTTATGGACAAGTTTTTTCACATGTTTACTGAAAGAGCTTCAACATTTCGCCATGGTCCCACATCATCTTTTTCTCACATTTTTCCTTCAGAGACAGATGCTTCAGAAAAATTTGAGGATGTTCAGCAAATCCTGATTCCTCTCCAAAGAGAGAAAGAGAAAGAAAAAGAAAGAGAGAGAGAGAAAGGGAGCGAGAAAGAGAAAGAAAAAAAAAGAAAAAGAGAGAGAAAGAGAAAAAAAAAAAAAAAAAAAAGAGAGAGAGAGAGAGAGAGAAAGAAAGAGAAAGAGAAAAAGAGAGAGAGAGAAAAAGAGAGAGAGAGAGAGAAAAAGAAAGGGAAAAAGAAAAGGAGAAGGAAAAAAAGAGAGAAAGGGAAGCAAAGAAAGAAACAAAACCTGAGGAAGTAAAGCCTCAAAAACAAGTGAGTTCAGAGAGAGATGAAGCAGCAAAGGAAACAATTTCAGAAGCAGATACCGCACAGGCTTCTGCCAAGTCAGAACTCTTTCTAACAGACTAGACAAACATAAAGAAATATGCATTGAAAGAGAATACACTTTCAATAAGTTCAAAAGGCATAGCTATGCCAGTGACATATGATGCACAAAATGCAAACCCAAGATAAGAAAAGTTAAATCGAAAAGTCGTTAAAGATCTGATAAAAGCAGTTCGTGATAATAGATTGGGGTCTCCATACTTCAAACGGCTTTTAAAAGAGACATTTAATATATATGATTTAACACCATATGACGTCCGATCTCTTGCTTCAATGATCCTGACCAATGCACAATTCATCATATAGGAAGCAAAATAGAGAAAAATTTTAAATGATTACAAAATCAAATACCAAAGAAGAGCAAATGCAAGCTTCACACTAGCACAGTTAGCTGGTAATCCACCACTTGACAGTGCAGCTCGTCAAGCCAGGTTTCTTCCTCGAGACGTGTTGACAGACATCAAGGATTCAGCCAGAAAGGCAATAGTGCAAGTTACACCAACAGGAGTCACAGAAAGTATTTTTACAGAAGTGAAGCAAGGTCCTTCAGAACCCTTTAGTTCATTCATCGATCGTCTCACACAAGCAGTAGACAGACAAGTTACAGATGAAGCAGTGAAGTCACATTTGATTCAGTGTCTTGCATTTGCAAATGCCAACCCAGAATGCAAGTGCGTCATCAGTGCAATGCCAGGCCAACCCACCATGGCAGAAATTCTAGAAGCATGCAGCAAGGTGGGGACACCACAGCACGTTGCAACAATTTTGGGAAATCAAGTGGAAAAAGCTGTCAAAGACGCATTTGCAAATTTTCAACAAAGACAGTGTTACAAGTGTAGCAGACCAAAGCATTTCAAGAAGGACTGCCCACAAGTTACAAACAATGCAAATTCAACAGATCATTGTCCAGCATGCGAGAGAAGGAATTATCACCCTGCAAAACATAATGTGAGTAGAAGAACTCAGTCGAGAAACTCCAGAAAGAGCGCGAATCATCAACGCGCGACGACACAAGTGATAGCGATAGCTCAAGAGCAGGTTCCGCAAGAGAGACAATCATCGGGGAACAACAATCCAGCGCCCTCAGCAGGACAATTTGTAGGATCCCCAGTGATCCAGAGTTACTCCCACCAGGGGCGCAATGTGACTTAGCAACTTCCAAAGTGATATGTTTTTTAGATGACAATTTTGCAGTGATACCCACTAGTGTCACTGGAGCCTTGTAGAAGAGACAGGACTTTCTAATTATAAGTAAAGACAGAAGCAGTATTTTAAGACTTGTTATTTACCCTTCTGTCATTTCAGCAGATCGCAATGATAAGTTGACAGTTTTAGCAAAGCCTCATCAACCACCATTGATCATTCCTCCAAACACCTCGATTGCCAGGGCAATTGCATTGCCACCCCATGCAGCAGAACAAGTCTTGCCAGTGCTCCAGGAACAAGATACTCCTTCAAGTGAGCACATAGAGGTTCATGCCTCCTGGGTAAAACACATAAGCCAAGACAGACCAATTCTCGTCTGTGAATTGACCCAGAGTGACAAGACAATCGCAGTCAAAAGGATGCTTGACACAGGAGCAGACGTCACAATAATTTCATATCTTTTTTAGCCCAAAAATTGGAACTTAATTGCTCCCTTGAGTCCTCTTTCAGGCATAGGGGGGAACACCTTATATCTACAAAGTAAAGACGCAGTTGTTGTCTCAAAGCCAAGAGTTAAGACTGCAATCATTCGTCCATTTGTTGTGCAAAAACCCATCACAGTATGGGAAAGGGACATTTTAATGCAGTAAAACGTAAGATTAAAAGTAAATTTTTAGTAGGGGCCACTGTAGCACTCACCACTTTGAAACTGACCTAGAAAACAGACAAGCCCGTCTGAGTAGATCAGTGGCCCCTCAAAAGAAAAAAATTAAGTGCTCTCAAAAATTTAGTCAAGAAACAATTAGAAAAGAGACACATTGTACCAACAAACAGTCCCTAGAATTCCCCAGTGTTTGTCATTCGCAAAAAAGCCTCTAGATCATGGAGATTGCTTCATGATCTCAGAAAAATCAATGAGGTCATTGAGGAAATAAGACCACTTCAGTTGAGACTTCCATCTCTCTCAATGATTCCGAGAGATTAGCCACTTGTGATCATTGATCTCAAAAACTGCTTTTTCAACATTCCACTTCATCCAGATGATGCTCCTCGATTTGCCTTTTCGATCCCAAGTGTCAACAGGGAGGAGCCTCTGCAGAGATACCATTGGGTTGTTCTTCCTCAAGGTCTCAAGAACTCGCCAACCATCTGCCAATGGTTTGTTGCACAAGCACTGTCTCCAGCTCGAGAAAAACATCCAGAAGCAAAAATCATTCATTACATAGATGATCTGCTCATTGCAGCACCGACACAACAAAAATTGCAGAAGGCTCGTGACTGTGTGATCACAGAGGTGCAACATGCAAGTTTAGAAATTTCCACTTCAAAAATTCAAGAAATTGCACCTTAGAAATACTTAAGATAGAAAATCACTAAACAGACAGTGAAACCACAGAAAATTAAAATCAAAGCAGAAGTTAACAACTTACAGGATTTGCAACAACTTTTAAGGGAAATCAACTGGATGAGATCCATCTTAAGGATCACAAATGATGAACTTGCGCCGTTGTTCAATCTCTTGAAAGGAGACAGTAACATCAAATCTCCCAGGAGTCTCACTCCTGAGGCTTGAGAGGCCCTTAAAAAAATTGCTGGAGCCCTCCAGCAGAGACAGGCACATCGTTTTGTAACATCATTGCCATTCTTTCTTGCAGTGTTAAGGAAAAAAATACAGTTGTATGGGTTGATTTTTCAGTGGGATTCATCACAGAAAGACCCATTGTTGATTTTAGAGTGGATTTTTTTATCTTACAGATCTCCGAGGACGATCCTCTCAAGTCTGGAAATGATAGCTCAGATCATCATCAAAGCTAGGACCAGGCTGCAAACAATGGCAGGCAAAGATTTTACAACGATTTACCTGCCTTTGAAAAAAGATTATTTTGATTGGGCATTGCAAAAATCAGAGGATTTGCAGATTGCATTGTTAGATTACTCAGGCGTTTGTACTATTCATTTCCCAAGTCACAGGCTGTTGAAAGCAAAAATAAGTTTCAGAGAAAAACCAAAAATAAGTGAGGTGCCGTTGGATGCAATAACAGTTTTTACTGACGGCTCAGGAAAGACTCACAAATCAGTAAGTACATGGCAGGATGACATCACGGGGGAGTGGAAATCAGATATAAGAATAGTACAAGGGTCACCACAAATAGTGGAATTAGCAGCAGTGGTCAGAACATTCGAGCTGTTTCAGCAACCTTTTAACTTGATCACAGACTCAGCTTATGTAGCTAATGTGGTCAAGAGGCTTGAGGGTTCACTTTTGAGAGAAGTTGACAATGAAAATTTGTATTCATATTTGCTGTGCATGAGGACATTGTTGCAAAACAGAAATCATAAATACTTTGTCTCTCACATCAGAGCACATTCATCCCTTCCAGGTTTTTTGGCAGAAGGCAATGCACACGCAGACAAATTGACCATGCCAATTTCAAGAACTTTACCAAACATTTTTGAACAGGCAAAATAGAGTCATGCATTCTTTCATCAGAATGCTCAAGCACTAATGGAAGGTTTTCACATTTCTAAAAGTCAGGCAAAAGAGATCATTAGTGCTTGCCCAGATTGCCAGCTTGTGCAGCCTCCTGCATCCATGGGAGCAGTCAATCCAAGAGGATTGCACAGTTTGCAGTTATGGCAAACTGATGTCACAAAATATCCTTCTTTTGGGAAACTCAAAAATGTTCATGTTTCAGTTGACACATTTTCAGGCGCAGTCTTCGCATCTTTGCACACAGGTGAGACAGCACAACATGCTTGTCGACATTTCTTGCAGGCATTTGCATCTTTAGGCGTGCCACAAGAAATCAAAACAGATAATGGACCAACATACATAGGGAAAGTGCTTGACAAATTCTTGAAGAGGTGGGGTGTCCATCATACCTTTGGTATCCCACACTCTCCAACAGGCCAAGCAATCATTGAAAGAACACATCAGACATTGAAATCCCTTTTAAACAGACAAAAAAGAGGAGAAGCAGACGCAACACCATACATGCGCTTGAACAAAGCCTTGTATGTGTTAAATTTTCTCAATGGCTCTTTTGCAGAGCCAACTCCACCAATCATAAGGCATTTTTCAAACAGCACAAGAGCAAAACTAAAGGAAAACCCTTTGGTTTTGGTCAGGAACCCAGAAACAAGTCAAATCGAAAGGCCATTCAAATTAATAACTTGGGGCAAGGGATTTGCTTGTGTCTCCACAGCAGTTGGGCCAAAGTAGCTAGCGGCAAGACACGTAAAACCGTACCGAGTCCAGACACAAGCAGAGACGGACCCCAAGACCAGAGGAAAAGAAGTGGGCACGCAGACATGAGCCGGTGTCAAGACAGCAGACAACCCTTCATTCTACGTGCAAAAAAGGCTCTAGGATTTGAGTTCTTTAGAGCTTGAGTGGTGTTGCATTTTTAAGGATTCCCATAGAAAAAAAAGGCATTGAAAATGAAAGAACTACCCTTGTGCCTCATTCTCTTCTTAGTTGCCTTGAGCAAGGCGGCAGTTTTGCCCGTGGCTCAACCAAAAGAGAATGTTTGGGAAACTCTAGCCAATGCATCAGGTTTAGATACCATCTGCCTGACACACTCAAGACCAGGGAAACCTTTCTCAACATGTTTAGTAGGATTGCCAGTGAGCAAATGGCCGATTCCAAAAAACATCCCTCCAGAAATTTCCAAGTCCATTGTAAATCCAGTAGACCAATGGGATGTTTAGACAAAATTCCTTCCTATAGCTCCTTTTGAACCCCAAGAATTAGAAATTCTTGGATCAGTCCAAATGCAATTCTGTGTGAAATTCGGCTTTTCTGGAGTAGCAAAAAATAAAACCATAGACGTCACTCCAAACCTCAATTTTTACAAAAATTCATCATCTTGGTGTAATTACACTAAGATGCTGAAAAAACCATCCAATCATGTTCCAGCTCAGTTACCAAGAGGAAACTTTTTCATTTGTGGGAACAAAATTTGGCCCGCAATTCCTGCAAATGCCACAGGTAGACCGTGCAGCATTAGAATGCTTTCATTGCTAACACCCGACATGACACTAATGAGAGAACTAAAACAGAGAGAAAAAAGATCAGTTCAAATGTATGATCCAAATTGTGATAATGAAGTTCACACATTGAGCAAGGCTCAAAGAATTGCAGTTGCAATTTTTTCACCACAGGCAACATCAGGAGCAGCCTTGACACAGTTGGATCATGTAGGTTGTTGGCTAAGCAAACATGCTCAAACTGTCTCTCTTGCACTGAGTGACATGTTGTTAGACATTGACAGTGTAAGACTAGCAACTCTCCAAAACAGGGCAGCGATTGATTACCTTTTGCTGACCCACAGGCATAGATGTGAAGAATTCAAAAGAATGTGCTGCATGAATTTGTCAGATCATTCCAAATCCATTCATGAAAACGTCAAGCAATTGCAGGAGAGTGTAAACAAACTTAGAAAAGTAACTGCGTCATAGATGGATAGTTTGTTCAATTTGTTTGACCTTTCACCACTGTAGAAGGAACTTTTAAAAGTAGTTATATATATTTTAGTAAAGCTTGTAATCCTTCTCATAATTTTGCCGTGTTTGTTTCTATGTCTACAGCAAGCCATAAACAGAGTGGCCAAAGAAGTGTTTTTAGTTCAAACAGGAGGGGGAGATGTTGGAGTCCAGGGCATTCCTTTAGCTGCCCTGGAGGGTCAGGGACCTGGGCAGGGGGCTCTGAGACCCCAGCCCAGAGTTCAGAGAGACACTGGATTTGATCTCAGTCCATGGGAAAAACTTCCTAAACTGAGAGAGGGTTTGCAGACCACGGGACTGTGAAAAATAGTAGTTTAGTTTATCACAGAGTGAAAAAATAGCAATTTTAGGTTCATAGCATTGGGGTGAATGGGGACAAGATGGAGAATCTGGGGCGTTGTCTCCTTCTTCTTCCTTCTTCTGTCCTCACTCATTTCTGCTATGACGTGGGCACAAAATAGTTAATGAGGATTGGGTCAGTGTATAGGTGACCTTTTTAGTAATAGTAATAGACATTGGTAAGAAATAGTAAATAATGAACACGTAGTAATTAGTATAAAAGATAAGGACAGCCCAGGTTCGGGGGGAGACGTGAGAAGTCCAGCCGCAGCAAACATCTTGTTGGACTGCGAGAAAATTTGTAAGATAAGAAAAAATAAACGAAAAATGCAACCTTGAAAAAACTAAATCTGAAGACTCCGTCTCTTCCTTCGGCTTGGCTCGGAGCTGCGCAGGGAGAAAAAAGACCCTGAAACCACCTGAGTGTTGGGGAAGCCCCCGACATCTGGCGTCCCTGGCCGGGCAGAAACATCTGACATCCCTGCGTGAGAAGAAGCACCTGGAGCCTCTGAGTGAGTGGGCAGAAACATCTGGGATCCCTGACAGGCACTCCTGAAAAGAAGCACCGAAAAGGGTCGCAAAACCTCTTCAGAAACATCAAAAGCTCCCAGAACATCAGACTGCCAGGCCGACAACTCCGGAGAAGAAAAACACCTGTTTGGCCAAAAGAAGAACACCTCCGTTCCACTTTGTCCCAGACGACGGTTTTCCAGGGCCCGGGAACCCGTCATCCTGAGATCTGCTGGACAGACATCAGGACATCTCTGAGACAAACTGGACCAGAGCTGCAGCAAACCTTTAGATTAGTAAGACCAGTGAGATTCAAAATACACCACACCCATGGGGGGAACAACATCACAAGAGAGAATTATTATATTAGAACAGTTAAAAGAAATAGTATCAAAATACAATATAGCGCTAAAAGATAAAGAGCTCCAAGGCCTAATGTTATGAGTCAAATGTAATTTTTCACAGTGTGAGACCGAGTCAGTTTTTAAGCCAGGTTTTTAGCAGGAAGTGAACAGAAAACTTTATGATAATGCCACCAGAAAAGATAAAATTGCCGCAAAACTTTTGTCGGCAGGGAGAATTATGTTAGAAGTTATAACAAAATATAGCAGGGAAGCGTCCGGAGTTGGACAGCTGCCAAGCAAGCGAAGGGAGGTTAGCACAGAGGCGGAACAGATAGCCATGCTAACTCCAAGGTTAACATATCCCCCAGGGGAAAGAGAAGGGGGAGGGGAAAGAACAAACGTATCTCAAGGTCCAACAAAAAGCCCGTCAAAAGCCCAAAAATTAGTTCCAGAACAAATGAAACTTCTGGTCCATCCAAGAAAGCAGGATGATTTAGACATGCTTTTCTTTGAAGCAGTCCCAGAACAAACCCCACATTTGCACACAGAGGGGGGGGAAGAAGCCCACCACGAAGTCCTTTTACGCCTCCACAATCACCGCATCGACAGACCCCTCAGTTGCCATTGCTCCTTTCCCTTCCCGTGGAAAAACCGGGTGCAGGTGGAGAGGACGGGGGGGCGAAAGAGCAGGGGCGGGCACCATCAGAATCGCGGAGGGAAAGCGAGGCTGCGCGGGAAAGCGAGGCGGCGCGGGAAACCGAGGCGGCGGGACGCGACGGGGCGCGATCGAGAAGCATGTCGGGAGACAGAGGCGCGGATCGCGGGGAAAAGTCTGCAGGGGATGAAGATGCGGCGGAGGGGGGTGCGAAAACCGGGACGGTAGCTCAGCGCACGCCGATGACGCAAGCTACGGGAAGCGATGCAGCTCAAAATATCGTGACGCGAAGCGCTGAAGGGGAAAAGCCAATTCCGGAAGTGTCGAGCCAAATACTACACACCCCAGAAATCCTTGCGGCCGATCCAAGCGCAGGCGCGACAGGAGCAGGGCAAAGCCCGAGGCGCGTTCCTCTGCGGGGAGGGGCTGATCCCGATGACGAAAGAGACAGGGCGGACCTTGAACGTGAGATGGGGTGGGGTATCCCGCCGGAGACCGCCGGGGCCAGAGAGGCAGAGGCGGGGTGGACGGAGACGGTGCGGGCAGGGACGGGGCATGGCCGAGGCGGGGACAGTCTCGAGGGTACCACCCCCAGGCAGCAGGAGCTGCGGGGTCTGACCGCGTCCACAGGTAGCGATAACTCGGAGCCGCCTGCGTGCGGTGATCCAGAGACAGCTGCTGAATTGTTACGGATGGGTGCGCATCCGAAAATATCTCAGATTTTACAGGCTTTTCCAGAACTTAAAAAATACTTCAGATCTCCGAGTCCGCAGAAAAGAGCTGCCAGTGTGCCGACGTCACCGAGGGGCGGGGCAGAGAGGCAGCAAGCACGGAGATCATCAGTCGCATCGACTGAAGCATCGGTTTGGGGGGACACGCCCACGTTGCATCGTTTTTTTCCAGTTTCATATAAAAAATCAACTTCTTCAAAACAGCGATTCAAACAGAAGCCGAGAGAACCTTTGCCGATGGTGAGGGATGACGATGATGATGCTGATGAGGACCAAGAGATGTCAATCACAGATGAAGATATAATCAAAATCACAGCATCAGAGGGAATTCCTGCTAGAAAATAAAAGGCACTTGAATTCACACAGCAGGCTTCATCATTTTTGTTATCTGAGGACTTTATGGACAAGTTTTTTCACATGTTTACTGAAAGAGCTTCAACATTTCGCCATGGTCCCACATCATCTTTTTCTCACATTTTTCCTTCAGAGACAGATGCTTCAGAAAAATTTGAGGATGTTCAGCAAATCCTGATTCCTCTCCAAAGAGAGAAAGAGAAAGAAAAAGAAAGAGAGAGAGAGAAAGGGAGCGAGAAAGAGAAAGAAAAAAAAAGAAAAAGAGAGAGAAAGAGAAAAAAAAAAAAAAAAAAAAGAGAGAGAGAGAGAGAGAGAAAGAAAGAGAAAGAGAAAAAGAGAGAGAGAGAAAAAGAGAGAGAGAGAGAGAAAAAGAAAGGGAAAAAGAAAAGGAGAAGGAAAAAAAGAGAGAAAGGGAAGCAAAGAAAGAAACAAAACCTGAGGAAGTAAAGCCTCAAAAACAAGTGAGTTCAGAGAGAGATGAAGCAGCAAAGGAAACAATTTCAGAAGCAGATACCGCACAGGCTTCTGCCAAGTCAGAACTCTTTCTAACAGACTAGACAAACATAAAGAAATATGCATTGAAAGAGAATACACTTTCAATAAGTTCAAAAGGCATAGCTATGCCAGTGACATATGATGCACAAAATGCAAACCCAAGATAAGAAAAGTTAAATCGAAAAGTCGTTAAAGATCTGATAAAAGCAGTTCGTGATAATAGATTGGGGTCTCCATACTTCAAACGGCTTTTAAAAGAGACATTTAATATATATGATTTAACACCATATGACGTCCGATCTCTTGCTTCAATGATCCTGACCAATGCACAATTCATCATATAGGAAGCAAAATAGAGAAAAATTTTAAATGATTACAAAATCAAATACCAAAGAAGAGCAAATGCAAGCTTCACACTAGCACAGTTAGCTGGTAATCCACCACTTGACAGTGCAGCTCGTCAAGCCAGGTTTCTTCCTCGAGACGTGTTGACAGACATCAAGGATTCAGCCAGAAAGGCAATAGTGCAAGTTACACCAACAGGAGTCACAGAAAGTATTTTTACAGAAGTGAAGCAAGGTCCTTCAGAACCCTTTAGTTCATTCATCGATCGTCTCACACAAGCAGTAGACAGACAAGTTACAGATGAAGCAGTGAAGTCACATTTGATTCAGTGTCTTGCATTTGCAAATGCCAACCCAGAATGCAAGTGCGTCATCAGTGCAATGCCAGGCCAACCCACCATGGCAGAAATTCTAGAAGCATGCAGCAAGGTGGGGACACCACAGCACGTTGCAACAATTTTGGGAAATCAAGTGGAAAAAGCTGTCAAAGACGCATTTGCAAATTTTCAACAAAGACAGTGTTACAAGTGTAGCAGACCAAAGCATTTCAAGAAGGACTGCCCACAAGTTACAAACAATGCAAATTCAACAGATCATTGTCCAGCATGCGAGAGAAGGAATTATCACCCTGCAAAACATAATGTGAGTAGAAGAACTCAGTCGAGAAACTCCAGAAAGAGCGCGAATCATCAACGCGCGACGACACAAGTGATAGCGATAGCTCAAGAGCAGGTTCCGCAAGAGAGACAATCATCGGGGAACAACAATCCAGCGCCCTCAGCAGGACAATTTGTAGGATCCCCAGTGATCCAGAGTTACTCCCACCAGGGGCGCAATGTGACTTAGCAACTTCCAAAGTGATATGTTTTTTAGATGACAATTTTGCAGTGATACCCACTAGTGTCACTGGAGCCTTGTAGAAGAGACAGGACTTTCTAATTATAAGTAAAGACAGAAGCAGTATTTTAAGACTTGTTATTTACCCTTCTGTCATTTCAGCAGATCGCAATGATAAGTTGACAGTTTTAGCAAAGCCTCATCAACCACCATTGATCATTCCTCCAAACACCTCGATTGCCAGGGCAATTGCATTGCCACCCCATGCAGCAGAACAAGTCTTGCCAGTGCTCCAGGAACAAGATACTCCTTCAAGTGAGCACATAGAGGTTCATGCCTCCTGGGTAAAACACATAAGCCAAGACAGACCAATTCTCGTCTGTGAATTGACCCAGAGTGACAAGACAATCGCAGTCAAAAGGATGCTTGACACAGGAGCAGACGTCACAATAATTTCATATCTTTTTTAGCCCAAAAATTGGAACTTAATTGCTCCCTTGAGTCCTCTTTCAGGCATAGGGGGGAACACCTTATATCTACAAAGTAAAGACGCAGTTGTTGTCTCAAAGCCAAGAGTTAAGACTGCAATCATTCGTCCATTTGTTGTGCAAAAACCCATCACAGTATGGGAAAGGGACATTTTAATGCAGTAAAACGTAAGATTAAAAGTAAATTTTTAGTAGGGGCCACTGTAGCACTCACCACTTTGAAACTGACCTAGAAAACAGACAAGCCCGTCTGAGTAGATCAGTGGCCCCTCAAAAGAAAAAAATTAAGTGCTCTCAAAAATTTAGTCAAGAAACAATTAGAAAAGAGACACATTGTACCAACAAACAGTCCCTAGAATTCCCCAGTGTTTGTCATTCGCAAAAAAGCCTCTAGATCATGGAGATTGCTTCATGATCTCAGAAAAATCAATGAGGTCATTGAGGAAATAAGACCACTTCAGTTGAGACTTCCATCTCTCTCAATGATTCCGAGAGATTAGCCACTTGTGATCATTGATCTCAAAAACTGCTTTTTCAACATTCCACTTCATCCAGATGATGCTCCTCGATTTGCCTTTTCGATCCCAAGTGTCAACAGGGAGGAGCCTCTGCAGAGATACCATTGGGTTGTTCTTCCTCAAGGTCTCAAGAACTCGCCAACCATCTGCCAATGGTTTGTTGCACAAGCACTGTCTCCAGCTCGAGAAAAACATCCAGAAGCAAAAATCATTCATTACATAGATGATCTGCTCATTGCAGCACCGACACAACAAAAATTGCAGAAGGCTCGTGACTGTGTGATCACAGAGGTGCAACATGCAAGTTTAGAAATTTCCACTTCAAAAATTCAAGAAATTGCACCTTAGAAATACTTAAGATAGAAAATCACTAAACAGACAGTGAAACCACAGAAAATTAAAATCAAAGCAGAAGTTAACAACTTACAGGATTTGCAACAACTTTTAAGGGAAATCAACTGGATGAGATCCATCTTAAGGATCACAAATGATGAACTTGCGCCGTTGTTCAATCTCTTGAAAGGAGACAGTAACATCAAATCTCCCAGGAGTCTCACTCCTGAGGCTTGAGAGGCCCTTAAAAAAATTGCTGGAGCCCTCCAGCAGAGACAGGCACATCGTTTTGTAACATCATTGCCATTCTTTCTTGCAGTGTTAAGGAAAAAAATACAGTTGTATGGGTTGATTTTTCAGTGGGATTCATCACAGAAAGACCCATTGTTGATTTTAGAGTGGATTTTTTTATCTTACAGATCTCCGAGGACGATCCTCTCAAGTCTGGAAATGATAGCTCAGATCATCATCAAAGCTAGGACCAGGCTGCAAACAATGGCAGGCAAAGATTTTACAACGATTTACCTGCCTTTGAAAAAAGATTATTTTGATTGGGCATTGCAAAAATCAGAGGATTTGCAGATTGCATTGTTAGATTACTCAGGCGTTTGTACTATTCATTTCCCAAGTCACAGGCTGTTGAAAGCAAAAATAAGTTTCAGAGAAAAACCAAAAATAAGTGAGGTGCCGTTGGATGCAATAACAGTTTTTACTGACGGCTCAGGAAAGACTCACAAATCAGTAAGTACATGGCAGGATGACATCACGGGGGAGTGGAAATCAGATATAAGAATAGTACAAGGGTCACCACAAATAGTGGAATTAGCAGCAGTGGTCAGAACATTCGAGCTGTTTCAGCAACCTTTTAACTTGATCACAGACTCAGCTTATGTAGCTAATGTGGTCAAGAGGCTTGAGGGTTCACTTTTGAGAGAAGTTGACAATGAAAATTTGTATTCATATTTGCTGTGCATGAGGACATTGTTGCAAAACAGAAATCATAAATACTTTGTCTCTCACATCAGAGCACATTCATCCCTTCCAGGTTTTTTGGCAGAAGGCAATGCACACGCAGACAAATTGACCATGCCAATTTCAAGAACTTTACCAAACATTTTTGAACAGGCAAAATAGAGTCATGCATTCTTTCATCAGAATGCTCAAGCACTAATGGAAGGTTTTCACATTTCTAAAAGTCAGGCAAAAGAGATCATTAGTGCTTGCCCAGATTGCCAGCTTGTGCAGCCTCCTGCATCCATGGGAGCAGTCAATCCAAGAGGATTGCACAGTTTGCAGTTATGGCAAACTGATGTCACAAAATATCCTTCTTTTGGGAAACTCAAAAATGTTCATGTTTCAGTTGACACATTTTCAGGCGCAGTCTTCGCATCTTTGCACACAGGTGAGACAGCACAACAT
>JAIXNV010000931.1:3519-16019 GCA_020917445.1 Riparia riparia
CAGCACCCTAATTTATTAAGAGTAGCCAAGCTCTTAGCTGTTCCTACACCTGGGGCAAGAATGGATGCAGCAATTATTTTATCTGGGGACCAAAATTCCATGTCCGATTTACACTCCGATGTAAACTGATGGACCATTCTTTTTGTTCATATCCAAGCACCTGTTCGATGTAAGATCATAGATGTGTTCAGGGTAAGCAACGATAGTCGTCCTAATGTACATGGACCACCTCTCATCCGAGAGGGAATGCCTGCCCAGGCCCTGTCACCACAAATAAAAAACATTCCAGAAGGTAATTGAAGTGGTGCTAAAGTAGATACAGAAACAGTAGGAGAAGTATAATTACACCAAAGTGTGGAATTTCGATAAACTGCTAGGGAAGAGTTAACTATTGTGGTATAGTTTTTCCCGGGACGTAAAGTTTTACTGGTAAAGTTAAAAACAACACATCCATCAGCCTGAACTGATCCTAACACCTCAATTTCTTGTAGCTCTAAGGGTGCTAAAGGTAGATAAGGCACCCACTGATCCCAAGCATCCACTGTTTTTCGGGAATTGTTCCTTTGACAAGTAGGGATCCGTGAGGGGCAAGGCCAATCATCAACAGGCAATCCTACCAAACATGTGGAAAAAGGATTTCCGGGGGATGAAAGAGAAAGACATATTGCTTCTTGATTGGTTAAATTAGCCAAGGTAACCCATACAGTTGTTTTTGGCTGTGGTGGAACCCACCAAGCACTTGCTATACAGGAACAAAAGAACAGTAGGTGCAAAACTCTCATGCTTTCATCTATACAACAAAAACAACAGGAAAACCTATTGATCTTTAATTAACAACTCGCTAAGCAAGCTATCAAAAATACAAAATAGTCTATTGTATATATAACAGAGGGTAGTTTCAATCACTGTCAACAGGAACTTCTGATGAAGGCGAACTAGGCCGTCTAGGTGTAACTGAGGATTCCTGATGCCCTCCACTTTGTGGTTTTGATGCTGGCTTAGTTCACCGAGCTGGAATCCACTCAGGTCCTGTAGGGGTAGAAACACAAAGATATTCTCTTCCCCAATCTAAAACTTTCACTGGACCTTGCCATAAACCTGTCTTTAAACACTTGTATCTAACCCAGATTTCTGTTGGTTCTGTCTTGTTCTCACCAAGGTTGTCAAAATGCGTGATAACTGCTGGTACTTTTGATGATCCAAATACACACAAATAGTTCAATACAAACAACGTTTTAGCTACACGTTCCTGAATATCTGTGATATGGCTAAACTTTTCAATATAAGTTTTTAAAGTACCATTTGCTCGCTCTACAATTGCCTGCCCCTTGGATTATGCGGTATTCCTGTAACATGCTTCACACCCCTTTGTTTCAAAAAGGCTTGAACCCTGCTGCTGACATAAGCTGGACCATTGTCTGTCTTTAGCTGTCGACAAACTCCCATGACTGCAAAACAACAAGTTAAATGTCTAATTACATGGATAGCCCTTTCACCTGACTGAGGAGTAGCCTAAATATAATGACTGTATGTATCAATTGTCACATGAACATATTTCAAGCGACTAAAACTATTAACATGCGTGACATCTGTTTGCCACAGTTCATTAGCCATTACTCCACGAGGGTTAACCCCTGTCCCTAGCCCTAAACCTCCATTATGGTGACAGCATATGGGACAGCTTCTAACAATTGCAGTGGCTTCTGCATGTGAAATGTGGAATTCTTTCTGGAGTCCTTTTGCGTTCTGATGGAAAATGGAGTGAGCCTCTCGTGCTAACACATGTTGAGGCAATGGCACCGTTGTGGCTGTAGACACAAGTTCATCCGCTCGCTGATTTCCTTCTCCTAAACCAATGTTCCATTTATGGCTCCGAATATGAATTACTGCATAGGGTTGTTCTCGCTGGTGCAAAGCTTTATTCAACTGCATCAAAAGCTGATAGAGTCTCTGATTTTGTACTTCCTTAATAAAGGCATCTTCTATTCGTGCAACAACACCTGCCACATATAGTGAATCAGTCACTACATTAATTGGTTCTTTGAAATGAGATATTGCCCAGACCACAGCAAAGAGCTCTAGTGTCTGCAAGGTGTCGGCTTCTTCCGCTGACAACATTTTCTTTTCCCAAGATCCTTCTTTCTGCCATGTAATGGCAGCCTTACGGGATTTCTTTCCAGCGTCTGTATATACAGTAAGTGCTCCCGGTATGGGCCTGTCACTTCTTTTAGGGACTAACATCCATTTTTGCATCCCTACCCATCTCAGTGGAGGCTTGCTGTTATTAGGCGCAATAGTACTAGTGCTGCCTAATAGCGCTTCCTGTAATTCAGCAGAATTAACCAAATACCAATCTAGTGTATCTCGTTGTAGTGGCAGAAAAATTGTATCAGGCTCCAGACCCATAACTTGTACCACACGTTGACGTCCTGTCTTGATAAGTAGACTCAATAGCTCAATTTTTTGCCATATAGACTTTTGCTGTTGTAATGGGGGCATGACCCATTCCAGCACCCATTCTTCCCCCGTTTTCTTTAGATGCTGGATCAATGCGCCCATAAAGTGAGTGGGAACCAGCCATATGGCTAAGTCAACAGGGAGATCTAAAGCTCTCCGGCAAACCTGGCCCTGCAGAATGCACTCAGCAATGAGTTGAATTACTTGCTGCTGTTGAGGGGAAACAGTCACTTGTGTGGGATCAGTCCCTTTCAGCAAAGGGCGTAAATGATCAATTAGTTCATGAGGAATTCCAACTATAGGCCTGAGCCACTGTAAATCCCCTAACAGTTTTTGTGCATCATGTAACGTAGTAATGTTGTGATGAAACTGCAGTTTTTGGGGAGTAACCGTTTGTTCTGTTAAAATCCATCCTAAATACTTCCACGGAGAAGATCGCTGGATTTTTTCAGGGGCTGCAGTCAGAGCATGTTTAGCAAGAGTCTGTTGAATGTGGTGAACTTGTGAGTCTGAAAAGGGCTGAGGTTGTGCAAACAGAAGGTATCCATGTCATGATAAATGATGACCTGAGGCCACTGCTGCTTTAGAGGTTGTAGGGCAGCATTAACAAAAAGCTGACACAAGGTGTGGCTGTTGCGCATACCTTGAGGTAACACAGTCCATTCCAACCTTTGATCGGGGTGCTGACGGTTCACAGCTGGTGACGTGAAAGCAAACCGAGGTGTATCTTGAGGATGCAATGCTATAGTGAAAAAACAGTCTTTTAAGTCCACTATTAACAAAGGCCAATGTTGAGGCAACATAGCTGGGTTAGGCAGACCTGGTTGAAGAGCTCCCATTGGTTCCATTTGGGCGTTCACTGCACGAAGGTCATGAAGCAGTCGATATTTTCCAGATTTTTTCTTTATGACAAATATAGGGGTATTCCATGGGCTGGTAGACAGTTTCAGGTGGCCTTGTTGAAGTTGCTCTTGTACCAAGGCATGTGCATGTTGTAAGCTTTCCCCTTTTAATTGCTACTGCTTAACCCACACCGGAGTTTTTGTATTCCAGGTGAGAGGAATGGGGAAAGTCCAAGCAGCAGCCATTACCCCAAAGGGTGGTCATTGGTGAGAACAATACCAAGTTGTGCCAACACATCTCGTCCAATTAAACACTGTACTGTAGGTGGAAGTGGCGTAATTGAAAAGGATGCTTGTGCATATTTCCCATCCATGACTACAGTGAGCGTAGGTGTTCGACTAGCTAGAGTCATTCCTCCTACTCCAATCACTGTTGTGGCAGCTGCCTGCAGAGGCCAATCATGAGGCCATTCGCTTGGAGCAATAATGCTGGTATCTGCTCCAGTATCCAACAAACCCATAAGTTTTTTAATCTGTCCATTGAGACAGAGTTCAACTGCTCTCCGAGGTCGTGTAGAAAAATCTATGGTTAATAATGTTAGTCCCCCTGTAGAGCCAAAACCCCCTTGATTTCTTGCATCATGTCGCATAGGAGAAATGTCTTTTGCCAATTGAGGAAGGGGTATTAATTGTGCCAGTCTCTGTCCCTTTTTTATTTGCGGGGGGGGTATTGAGTATAAGCCATAACCATGATTTCCCCACAATAATCCGCATCAATGACACCAGGTAAAACAAACAGTCCCAGCATAGTCGTGGAAGAGCGCCCCAACAAAAGTCCACCTACTGGTTGTCCATTGATTATAATAGGTCCTATAAGTCCCATGGGGATCTTGAGAGGATTTGTAGTCATTATAGTGACATCTACTGCGGCTGCCACGTCCATGCCGAGGCTTCCTCTGGTGGCTGGTCGCAGTTCTTCGTTGGCATTGCAGCTGCTACTTGTGTCCCGGCACGGCGGCTGTTCGCACTGCTCCTCAAGTTTCCCGATCTCCAGCGACAGGCGCTGGTGCTCTGTGTGTCAGCACGGCATTTTGCACACCAGACTCCTGCAGCATTACACTCTCTCCGGATATGTCCGCTATTGCCGCAATGAAAACATTTCATGCGGGCACCAGAAGGTGAGGAGCGAGGACTAGTGCTAGCTGCTGCCACTTGAAGAGGAGCAAGAGCTGCCATTACCTGCGTCTGAGAAGCTTTTGCCTGCTCTTGTAATCCAAGCCCTAATTGTTTTATGGCATCAACTAAAAATGCTTGCGTTCCTGATGGCACAGTTGCTGCCTTTTCTAATAAATCAGCTATTGTCCAATCCCCTGCCATGTTATTTATCATTGACCTAGTGTGTGAATTGCTATTTTGAAGAACACACTGTTTTAACAGTGCCCCTTTCATGTAATCCTGAACACCCGCTCTATCTATGGCTTCTGCTACCTTGTCTACAAAGGACCCCAGGGTTTCCTCACGACCCTGCTTTATTCCCATATAGATGGGTAATCCCCCTGGAGCTTTAACTTTATCGATGGCCCTTCTAGCTACTGCCATAGCCTCTCTACACTTGTCTGGTCCCATAAGGGCTTGAGCCTCCATTCTTTGATAGGGTCTTCGCCTTAACAATTCATCTACCATTATTCCTTGTATTGGATCACCTTGTCCCCTTTGCACAGCCACTGAGGCTTGTGCTTCTGCCTGCCAATGTGCATTAAATAACAGATGTTGATGCTGTGTAAAAATGAGTCGGGCTATCCCTCTTATATCTGCTGGCAACAAGACATGAGCATTAAAAAGGTACTCTAACATTTGTTTTGTGGGCTCACTAGTAACCCCATATTGTCCAACTGTAGAGCTCAACTGCGCTAACATTTTCCAATCTAAAACTGTAACTGTTGCCTGCAAACCTCCTGCTGGGTTTGGCGTGAAAGTAACCGGAAAAGCCAAACAATCAGAGGCAGCCTCCAACATATCTTTATCACCCTGCTCAGCGCCTTGCCGCGCCAGGGCTGCCCATACCCCGCGGCGTTCCCTTGCCATAGCCCCCACAAGGTCAGATTCTGCCCCAGGGATAGGCTCCTGGCTATTCAGGAACATGGCCATCTGAGGCAATACGGGGGTAGCATTCCCGGGGCTGCGTGGAGGCTCCCTTATATTGTCGGCTCCCTGTCTTGATTCTACTTCCACTAGAGGGGGTGCTGAGGCTGGCAAATGTATGGTAGTGAATACGGGAGGATTAGGGGTACTAGTGCCCCAGTGAGGATTATAATCTTTATTCTTTTCCTGAGCTGACACTACTTCTCGAGCTGCTCTTTTTTCTGCTTGACATAACAACTCATTATGTACCACCCTCCATAGTTTGCTCATTTTCTTGGCTGTCTTATCATCGTCTAACGTGAGCTCCCATAACTTATCCCCAAATCGTCTCCATTCCACTAACTCATGGACAGGATGAGGGTTAATAAAGAACCCTTGAGAATACCCATATTCTAAGAGTTCAGGTAACTCTTTTCCCAAATTTAATCCCTTAATCTGGCGTTTCTGCAAGAACGACGTAAATAAATCATATGCCGCTTGCCTGTCCATATTTACGTCAGCGCTGTTGCAGCTTCTCCAGGTCTTGGCAGCATGTATCGGCTAAGCCCACCTCTGTGGTCGCTTAGGGCACGGAGCACTCCCAGGTTCTGTTGCTCTTAAGCCGTCCTTCTGCTTGCAGGACCCGAACCCTACGTTGTTCCCATTCGTGGATCACGTCGGGGTCACCATTTGTCGGAGAACAACGGGAGACAAGCCTCATCCGATGATGATCAACAGGTCTCGGCTTTATTTGAGTTTAATAGCAAATATATAGCATTATTAATTAGCTCATGCATATTGCAAAACTATAGCTCATGATTGGATTACAATATCTTGACGCATGTTCTTCCTGTGATTAGCCTTGCAGTTACAATTCCCTTTGTCTAGCATTTTTCAGTTTCTTATTCCAGCATTTTTATGTTAACACCACCATTGTTGTTGTATCATTCTAGTGTTCAAGGATATTATGTCTTTGCTAACCATCACGTACATCACATAGACATAGTTACATTTTGACCAATTTAACAGTATCATGGCCCTTGCTGCACAGCCATGCATCAGAAAAATTCTCCACAGAGAAATTCTCCACACATATTGGATGTTGCAGTTAAATTTCCTAATTAATCAACCTTAATACATTTTAAAATCAGAGCCTGGGTATGCCCCATCCCCAATGGGACACCTGGAAGCTTCAATTAAGGTCTGGTTTTTACTTTTCTGTTCTAAGGATGTTACCAGTTGTTTTATGGTTTTGTTTTTGTTTTGGTTTTTGGTGTTTTTTTTGTTTTTTTTTTCTCTTTTGATAATAGGCAACAGAAGGAAGAGAGACTCAAAACAGGAATTGTAATCACAAAATCACAGAACATTCTGAGTTGAAAGGGACACACAGGATCATCAGAGTAATGTTGCAAGATTTACAGAGACTCCAGAACTGTAACTTTGGGTGGTCAGTCTCTCTGCTGGGAGGCTCCTACAGGGCCTTCAGCCTCTCCTCAGCCCGGGACAGCTCCAGCATCCCCTTTGCAGGGCCCAGCAGGGCTCTCCTGAGCTGCCCTTGCCCCCTGCAGACAGAGCCTGCCCCAGGCAGGGCCCTGCAGACAGGCAGGTTTCTGTAGGGCCAGGCCCAGGGCACAGAGGGTGGGATGGGCTCTGTGAGCGCTGGCAGGGACAAGGCTCCTCTCAGCAGGGAAATGTCCAGGCACAGGGAGATGCTCAGGGAAGGAGAGGGGGCTGAAGAGAGCAGTGCTGGGGGCAGGAGGGCACTGTTGGTGTGTGGGAGGTGCCGTGCACAGCTGGCTATGGGAACACTGTCCTGAGTGCCCGGCTGTCTGTGCCCTGCCCTCCCAGGCACAGCACCACAACATCTTCTCTTCTTTCTGCCCTCCCCTGATCTTGTCACTGTCACCTGGTGCTCTCAGGGAGGCTCTGGCACTTGCAGCAGCTGAGTCAGGCACTGCCCTTGGGATTGCTGCCAGGCAGCTGTGTCCATGGGAATGGGGTGGCCAAGCTTGCCTGTCACCTGTGGGGCTGTGGGCAAAGCAGTCCATGGGAAAGGGGAATGAGCTGAGCCCCCTCCCTGAGATCCCATCATGGGCACACCCAGGGATCTCCTTGCTGTGTCCTTCCAAGCTCTGAGCTGCCCTCCTGGCTGCAAATCTGTGCCACAGCCTCTGGGAGTGCCCTGAGTGTCCCACAGGGAAGTGCAGAGATGCCAGAGCTGAGGAAATGCTGTTGGGTTTGCCAAGGGAGCCATGAGTGTCCTTGGCAGAAGGGGGTGCTGAGCCCTTGCCCAGAGACCTTTGGAGAGGTGAGACATTCAGGGATCCCTCTGCTCTGGGCAGGGTCTGGTTTATCCCAGGGTGACACGGGAGTGTGATTGTGCTCTGATTGGAGCCAAAGCTGCAAACCCAGGGCAGTTGGGAGCAAGCCCATCCAGCCCCTCCCCTTCCCTGACCCACAGGGAATCCTTAGCCTCTCACATTTCTCAGTGGCAAAATCTGAGTGCAGCAGAAATGGTGGGGATTTATGACACCAGAGAAACAGGAATGAAGTGTGTGCAGGAAAATAATGGCTAAAATTCCTTCCTGCTCTCCATGCCCTTTAGAAGTTGAAGTGCAGATGCTACTGAGCCTGCCTGCATTAGGAGTGATTTCACTGACAAATCCTGAATATCCTGCCTTTGCCCTCTGCCACATGGCCACAAACCCAGGGCAGAAGGGCAGGGATGGCTCCTGGAGAGCCCCCACGCACAGGCCTGGCTGCTCCTGACACACTCAGACCACACAGCTGGAGCTCAGGCAGGGACCTGGGTGAAGGTTTTCCCAGAGCAGGAACAAGGGTGGGTGAGTCAGAGTGGGACAGTCTACAGGGAATGGCCCAGGTTTGGCTCAAAGCAGCCTCTGCTGACTTGTCACTGTCCTTTATCCATGAACAGGTCCCCATGTGCAGCCACAGCAAATGTCCAACAGCAGCTCCATCAGCCACTTCCTCCTGCTGGCACTGGCAGACATGCGGCAGCTGCAGCTCCTGCACTTCTGCCTCTTCCTGGCCATCTCCCTGGCTGCCCTCCTGGCCAACGGCCTCATCATCAGCACCGTAGCCTGCGGCCACCTCCTGCACACACCCATGTTCTTCTTCCTGCTCAACCTGGCCCTCACCGATCTGGGCTCCATCCTCACCACTGTCCCCAAAGCCATGCACAATTCCCTCTGGGACACCAGGAACATCTATGCAGGATGTGCTGCACAGCTCTTTTCCTATGTATTCTTCATCTCATCACAGTTTTCCCTCCTGACCATCATGTGCTATGACCGCTACGTGTCCATCTGCAAACCCCTGCACTACGGGACCCTCCTGGGCAGCAGAGCTTGTGCCCACATGGCAGCAGCTGCCTGGGCCAGTGCCTTTCTCAATGCTCTCATGCACACGGCCAATACATTTTCCTTGCCCCTGTGCCATGGCAATGTCCTGGGCCAGTTCTTCTGTGAAATCCCACACATCCTCAAGCTTTCCTGCTCAAAATCCTATCTCAGGGAACTTGGGCTCATTGCAATTAGTGCCTCTTTAGGACTTGGTTGCTTTCTGTTCATTGTTTTCTCCTATGTGCAGATCTTCAGGGCTGTGCTGAGGATCCCCTCTGAGCAGGGACGGCACAAAGCCTTTTCCACCTGCCTCCCTCACCTGGCTGTGGTCTCTCTGTTCATCAGCACTGGCATGTTTGCCTACCTGAAGCCTCCCTCCATCTCCTCCCCATCCCTGGATCTGGCTCTGTCAGTTCTGTACTCGGTGGTGACTCCAGCCCTGAACCCCCTCATCTACAGCCTGAGGAACCAGGAGCTCAAGGCTGCAGTGTGGAGACTGATGACTGGATGGCTTCAGACACATTAAACTGCTGGCTAATTTCTGAAGGTCACTTGTAATAAAAATCATCTTTGATACTTCTTCTTGATGTAATTTTGAAGGTTGTTGTCCTTTGTTTTACTTTTTTTTTATTATTATTATTATTTTTTAATGTCCACAAACAAATGCTGTAGTCTGTGCCATTTCAGATTCTGGTTCTCTCCACCTCCCCTGTGGCTATAGGCTGTGTCAATGAGGGGCTGAGCTCTTGGTGGCTTTGAAAGGATCTCAAGGATCTCCCAGCCAAGTTTTCTGCAGAGATCCCCCTTTTGTTACCTCCTCTGGAGTGCAGCAGCAATGTCTGTGTGCAGAGCTGGGGCAGATCAGTGCTGGCACAGGAGCTGTGCCCAGGAGCAGCAGCACTTGGTGTTGCCAGTGCTGCTCCCGTGGCCCTGCCCCGCTGCCCTCCTGGCCCTGGTGTTGCTGTAGGGCCTGAGTGCTCTCGGGGCCGGGCACAGTGCTGGGGGTGGCAGTGCCAGGGTTGCAGCAGGGACAGGCCATGGGCACTGCTGGGGCAGCGCTGACGCCTCAGGGCAGGGCCTGGGGGCTCCAGGCTCCTTGCCCAGGCTCTCTCCAGAACACACCCAGGCCAATGCTCAGCAGAGAAAAGCCCCGTGAGCAGCCCCAGGGTGGCCGTGGGCAGGCTGGGGGCAAACAGCATGGCTGGGGCTCTGCAAGGGCCCTGGGGGAGATGGGAAGGAGCAGCAGAGCAGGGGCTGATCCATCCCCACTGTGCTGGACACCCCAGGGCAGCGTCCCAGAGCGTCCTCATGCACCTGCCAACAACATCCCCCCTCTGCAGCCTTGGCCTCTCCCCCAGCTCACACAGGTGCCGCATCCTTGCAGGCACAGACACGGCAGCACTGGCTCAGGAGCCCCTGTTTGCACTGCCCAGAGCAGGCGTCAGCACCCCCATGGTGTTGGTGTGGGGAGATGAACCTGAGGGAGCACAAATGCCATCATCAGCCCCTGGGGCCAGGAAGGGCTGGGGGACAGCAGGGAAACCACTCAGGTTTGTAGTGGCCTCTGAAGTCAGCCAGAAAGTTTGTTCCCATGAGCTGTGTGCTTCCTGTGCCACAGCAGACGTTGTTGCTCAGAGCCAGGGCTGCCTGGCAGCCACCCGCAAACTGCCCTGAGCATTTCCTTTGTTTAACCTGGGCTTTCTTTAACCTTCCTGCTACAAATTTCTTCCTATTGCCCACCTCTTTTCCCTACCCTGCAAATAGCCCATCCCTGGTTGCTGTTTCCTCTCTGGCCCTCTGGCCCCACTCTTCATTTCAGTTCCTGGCTTCCTGGCACCATGGGAACATCCCTTGGGGAGCACGGTCATCCTCCAAGTGCTTCAGGAATTGCCTGCAGCCTCCTGCAGTGCCTCGTGCTGCTCCCTTGCCAGAGGCACCACAGGCCATGGGGCACATCTGGGCTGCTGTGTCTGGCTGTGGGGCTCCCTGTTCTGGGAAAGGAGGAGGAACTGCAGAGGCTCTGCAGGACTGACAGGATGGGCTTTGGGGCTGTGAGGAGAAGCTGAGGGACCTGGGCTGCTGGACCTTCTGAAGAGGAGGCCCAGGGCTCATCCTGCAACTGCTGCAAGGATGGTTTCAGAGAATCACAGAATCAGCCATTTTGGAAAAGACCTTGGACATCATCAAGTCCAACCTGTGCCCTGACACTGCCTTGTCTCACCTGAGCCTCCTCTTCTCCAGGATAAACAACCCCAGCTCCCTCAGCCACTCCTCACAGGCCTTGTGTTCCAGACCCCTCACCAGCTTTGTTTCTCTTCTCTGGACATGCTCCAGCCACTCCATGTCCTTCCTAAATTGAGGCGCCCAGAACCTCACACTGCACTTGAGTTGCTTCCCAACCAGTGCCGAGCACAGGAGAAGAACCACTGCCCTGGTCCTGCTGGCCACACCATTCCTGATCCAGGCCAGGTGCCATTGGCCTTCTGGGCCACCTGGGCACACTTCTGGCTCATGTCCAGCCTGCTGTCCATCTGTCCCCCCAGATCCCTTTCTGCCTGGCTGCTGTCAAGCCACTGTGTGCCCAGCCTGTAGCGCTGGTTGTTGTGGCCAAAGTGCAGGACCTGGCACTTGGACTTCTTAAACCTCACATTGTTGGATTTGGTCCCTGGATCCAGCCTGTCCAGGGCTCTGTGCAGAGCCCTCCTACCCTCCAGCAGATCACCACCCCCAGCCAATTGGTGTCACCTCAGGTCCATCAGTCCCCAGAGTGTCACAAAATTCTCCATGATTTCACGAGGCCTCCCAGTGTCACAATGCCCCTTTCGTTAAATAGGACCCCTTGGTGTCACTAAGTCCCTTGAATCTTTTGGCCTTGCAGTGTCACAATAGCGCTTTTTTCCCCATGGCCCTGCAGTGTCACAATGGATCTTCGCTTCCATGAGGTCTGGCAGTTCAGCAATGATCTCCTTGGCTCCACAGTGTCGCAATGGCCTCTTGGTCCCAAGGGGCACCACGGTGTCAAACATGTTTCCTTCATTCTAAGAGTCCCTGAGGAGCCACCCTGGCTATTTGGTTCCATCGGGCCCTGCAGTGTCATAATGGCACCATCATGACACCAGGTCCCACTCTGTCCCAATGCTCTGCATGGTTCCACGAGGCCCTGCAGTGTCACAGTGGCCTCTTGGTTCCATCAGGCCTCAGAGGAACACCATGAATTCCTTGGTCCTGGGCCTGGAGCAGGAGCAGCTCTGGAGGGCCCCAAGGCTGGGGCTGTTGTGCTGGCCTGGGCAGATGGGATGGCAGCAGGGGCTGCAGAGCTCTCAGCACCTCAGGGACAGGGGAGCAGGGCACACAGGGAGCCTCCTTTTCGCTTGGCCCAGCCCCTTCCCCATGGCTGGGGCTGAGTCCTGTCTGAGCTGCAGCTGCTGCTGTGCCCTTGCGAGGGGCTGAGGCCGTGGGGCCCTGCCCAGAGCAGCCTGCCCTGAGCAGAGCTGTGGGGCCAGAGCTGGCTGGGCTGTGCTGGGGAGAGGCCCTTGGTGCTGCCGAGAGCTCAGGGCAGCTGGCAGAGCTTGAAGGGAGCTGGGCTGGGCTGAGAGAGCCTGCCACAGAAACCATCAGTGTCCATCTCAGCCTGTGTGAGCGTGCAGGGGCAGGACTCAGCCCAGGCCTTGTGGGGCAGGGCCAGCGCTTGTGGAAGGCATTGAAAACAGGCAAGTGG
>JAIXNV010000933.1:0-11215 GCA_020917445.1 Riparia riparia
GATAGAAGGGTACAGTGAAAAGGTAAAATTCCTATATGAGAAATTAACAACAGAAAAGGTAAAATGGTCTGAGCATGATGACAGGGAATTACAGCGACTAAAAGAAGCCCTGACAGCAGCCCCTGTCTTGAGCCTCCCTGATGTGAACAAAAAGTTCCAGTTATTTATCAATGTAAACAATCATACAGCTCATGGGGTCCTAACCCAAGATTGGGCTGGGGATAAAAAACCTGTAGGTCACCTTTCAAAATTATTGGATCCTGTAAGCAGGGGTTGGCCCACATGTTTGCAAGCTGTAGTGGCAGTTGCCCTATTAGTGGAGGAAGCCAACAAGATTACCTTTGGAGCTCCCCTGGTAATTTATAGCCCACATGATGTGAGAACTATTTTGCAGCAAAAGGCAGAGAAATGGCTTACAGACGCAAGACTCCTGAAGCCATTCTCATTCATGCCCCTGAATTAGAGTTGAGGACAACAAAAGCTAACAATCTGGCAGAGTTTCTTCTTGGGGAAGCATCAGGAAGGCCCACCCATAATTGCTCTGACTTAATAGAGTTGCAAACAAAGGTAAGGGCAGATCTGGAGGATAAAGAATTGGAAGAAGGAGAAAAGTGGTTTGTAGATGGCTCAGCCAGAGTTATAGAAGGGAAAAGAAAGTCAGGTTTTGCTATCATAAATGGGAAAACAGGTGAGGTAATTAATTCGGGTCCATTAAGTGCATCTTGGTCAGCCCAAGCATGCGAGTTGGATGCAGTTTTACAGGCTCTAAGGGAACTAAGAGGAAAAGTAGGAACCATTTTTACTGATTCCAAGTATGCTTTTGGGGTGGTAAACACCTTTGGAAAGATTTGGGAGGAGAGAGGATTAATAAACACTTGAGGAAAAAGTTTAGTGCATGAAGATCTGATAAGACAGATCTTAAAAGCTATAAGAGAACCAAAGGCTATTGCCGTTGTATATGTAAAGGGACATCAAACAGGAATGCAGTTTAGAACTAGGGGAAATAACTTAGCTGATCATGAAGCAAGAAGGGCAGCTCTTCTCACACTAAGCATCCCTGAGAATCCCAGGGGCGACCCCCAGGAATTTCCCCCTCATCCAACTGAAAAGGAGATGGAGGAATTCAAAAAGATAGGGGGAACACTAGAGGAAGGAAAATGGAAGCTACCTGATGGTCAAGAATTAATCCCCAAAGCCTATGCCCGGAGAATACTAAGGAGATTGCACTCCCAGACCCACTGGGGAACCCAGGCATTAGCTGAACAATTCCTAAAATTTTTTGGAGGTAAAGGTATCTTTGAATTAGCAAAACAAGAGGCCCAGGGCTGCATGACATGCCAGAAAATCAATAAGTCTAGGATCAGGCAAGTCACACCAGGGGGACGTCCCTTAGCACACCGCCCCTTTGGGAGAATTCAGGTAGACTTCACCGAATTACCAAAACTTGGAAGACCTAGGTATTTATTAGTAATAGTGGACCAATTGACCCACTGGGCGGAGGCATTCCCAAGCTCCCGGGCAACAGCCCAGATGGTAGTATGAAGGTTAAATACCTAGATATGGGATCCCAGACTCCATTGATTCGGATCAGGGAACACACTTCACTTCCAAAATCACACAACATCTGGCGGATGCCCTCGGGATCAGATGGGAATATCACACACCCTGGCATCCCCAGAGTTTGGGACAGGTGGAACAAATGAATCAGACATTAAAAGCTGAGATATCAAAGCTTATGCTAGAAACTAAGATGTCATGGGTAAAGTGCCTACCCTCAGCACTCCTGAACATTAGGACACAACCCCATTCAGGATCCGGTCTGTCCCCTTTCAAAATGTTATATGGAATGCCATATGAACATGGAATGCCAGTGGGACACCCCCGAGTGGAAGATTGCCAGATCCAGTCTTATCTTGTCTTAATAAAAATTTACAGGAACTCCGGAAACGCGGACTAATATCACAGAGCACACCCTTGGGATTTGCCATTCACAAGATCCAGGGGACAAGGTGCTGATCAAGACGTGGAAAGAAACACCGTTATCACCTCACTGGGAAGGACCTTTCCTCGTCCTTCTTACCACAGACACAGCTGTGAGAACAGCAGAAAGAGGCTGGACCCACTCGTCTCGAGTAAAAAGAATTGAACCACAAAACAACTCTCCGCAGTGGAAAATCACCCCAGCTCCGGGAGATTTAAAGCTGAGGATTCACTGAAAAACCCAATGACCAGCGCTTACCAGCTAAGTTGTAACCAAGCAGGGTGTCCCTGCTATCCTTTTGTTCACTTTAAGTGCGGGTATTGCAAACAAATTTGGGTGACTCATTGTGACTGGGGAGCCAAGCCCTGGGTTTTGTGTGGAAATTGTTTAGAGGAGGAAAGGAGGCTCAGAGACCTTTTTCTACACATTGCCACGGAAACGGGCCTTTTGGAATTAGATTCTTTTGAGTGGTTCCACTTCTTCACAAACGGGATAAGGGGAAAATTGAACAAAAAGGTGGAACCACTAGTAATTGAATGTAGGAGGACAGTAAAGGTACCCTGCATAGCCGACCAGATAAAATTGGCCAAGTGGGAACAGTACAAAAGACGCTATGCTCAGAGAAGCACCCACGGGGGCCCGGAAGAATATCCTTGCTGCCAAGAAGATGGTTTACCCTGCCACCGGTGGCAAACCGAGGGGCGAAGGGATGGGCAGAGGGATACACCTATGGGTAACCCTGGTGATCCTGAGCCGAGCCGTGTACCTCACGAGTGGCCTTCCCAATCCTCAGGAGAGAATGGGGAAAGAAACAGACCCACAGGAGACTCAGCTGGAGCCTACCTGGGGCCAAAACATAGAACCAAGGGTACACCTTAACTGTCCAAAAATGCAAAGGGGGGAAAACTGCGAACATAATGATAGTGGGTTCCAAATTAACAAAACAAAAGAAAAAGCCAATCACCCGATGGCAATGTCTAGGAAAAAGAGAGGGCTAAGTAACATACCCATAATCCCCATATGTAGAGATTGTAATAAAATTGCGTGGATTGGGGGTAAACGGGAATCTACTTTTGTAGGATATTTACAAGTAAACAAATTGTGTTACGATAAAAGCAAGTTAGAAATGTGTACCCTCAATGGAAAAACATATTGGGTAGGACAGAATGAAAAACTTAAAGCAGCTTCCCTGAACAATGGACCTATCCTTACTAGATTTATTAAGCGATAACAATGAAAGAGTTTGTTTAAAACTAGATAAGGTATTCTGTTTTTCTAAAGATGAGGAAGGGTTGGACCAAGAAAATAAGATAAAAAGGGTAGCCTTGGAGCTGAAAAAGCAAGAATTGGAGGCAAAAAGGAAAAGGATGGAACAGGAGAGAATGAGGACACTCAGCGAACAATACGAGCAATTAGAAAGACAATCTAGTGATTGGAGTTTATCTGCCTCTAGCAAAAATCTCTTTTTAGATCTAGTACAAGAAATTGCCACTGAATTAGGACTAACTAACTGTTGGATTTGTGGGGGGCTAAAATCAGCTGAAAGATGGCCCTGGAAGGGGGAAAGCTTATCTCCTGAACAAATGCTAAGATGGGATAACAAAATTTTAAAAACAATGACCCGGCCTGAGGGATGGACCTTAGATGAGAGAATAATAGGGACCATTTGTATCAGCAGGGAACGGAGCGCATACATTGAAACCGTGGGTTACACCCCATGTCTATCCACGTTGACAGTGAACTCTAACAATAAGACTAGAGTGTGGCAGCCCGAACCACCAAATGGGTACTGGAGCAAAGAAAGAAATAAAAGATGTAACTGGATAGAAGAAATTGAACTATGTGGGCATGAATTAGCTAATGCTAACCCCTACTATTCCCTAACAGACCTTAAGGAGTTTTAGGAAAAGCCAGAAAATGTAGACATTAAGTGGAAAACCCTGAGTGGAATTTACTGGATCTGCAGGAAAAAGGCTTATAGCGAATTACCCCGAAAATGGAAAGGATCCTGTACCCTGGGGATGATTAGACCCTCTTTCTTCACGTTACCCAGATCAGGCAGTAACCTGCTAGGGGCTCCATTATATGAGACTCTCAGTCGTAAAAAGGGAGAGACAAAAAGGGAACTCCCACAGGCTGGAGGAAACCAGAAATGGGGGAATGAAGAATGGCCTGCAGAACGCATAATAGAATACTATGGCCCCGCTACCTGAGCCCAGGATGGAAGTTGGGGTTACAGAACTCCAGTCTATTTGCTAAATTGATTAATCCGGCTGCAAGCTGTGGTAGAAATAGTTTCCAATCACACCTCAGATGCGTTAGAACCCTTAGCCCGACAGCACTCGCAAATGAGGGCTTTTGTTTACCAAAATAGAATCGCCCTAGACTACCTGTTAGCAGAGGAGGGAGGTGTGTGCGGGAAATTCAATGATTCAGAATCCTGCATAGAGATTAACGACTATGGAGAACCAATCAGAGGTTTGGCCGCCGAAATTAAAAAAGTAGCTCATGTACCAGTTCAAAAATGGAATTCCATACTTCAGGCTTCCTGGTGGGACCAATTTTTTGGGGCAGGAGATTGGAGGAAGAAAGTAGGATTTTTCGTTTTATGTTCGGTGGCTGGGTTAATCTTTCTACCATGTCCAATACCCTGTTTTATCAGACTAATTCACACAGTAGTCCAAGGAATGCAAATTGCATCACTACCTATGGACCCTGAGTTGGCTTCAGGAGGACTAAGTAAAAATAATGCTGCTTCAAAAATCATGAAATTAAATGAGAAGAAAAGTAGAGCCGCAGAAGTACTCGCAAAATTTGAAGCTCGAGTACAGGAAAGGAATGTAGAGGATACTTATAGGGGTGAATCGGAAGAAGGAATACAGCATGAATAATAGACAAGGAAAAAAAAAAGGTTGGTTAAGAGGCTTTTTTATCTTGAAAGATGAAAAAAGGCTATAACTGGAACATGAATTAAATAGGTGAAGATAGAAGGGGTGGGGGGGGGAATTGTGATATATGTCCTAAAGTTAATTTGTGTTAAAAGATAAAGATGTAATTCACCCCCTATAAATATAAGTTCTATTTCTAATTGAATATACTATGGGTTAACTGAGACGAAAGCTGCACAGAGAGGGGTAAAAGGAATTTCTTTTTGCCAGAGATTACACAGGAGGGACACGAGAAACTATGCTAAGAATTACACAGGAGGGACACGAGGATACCTCTGCCGGGAATCGTTAAGGGGAGAACAAAGACAACAGAAAAGGGAGATGGAGAACCTGGAGAACCAAATGATTACATCAGATTGATATCTCATCCATCTTCTCCTGACATTAACATCCCTACACAGCACCTGGATACGACAATTAAGGACATTGTCTTCCCGAGCAAATCCATTCAAACACACCAGAACCCGAACATGAATATCTAATGAGGCTGCCTCGGAAGAGGGAACCTCGGAGCCCCAATTTTCTCTCAGCGATCCAGTGTATAAAAAGAGACAACTCCAAGCCAGAAATGAGAACTTGGGGGGTGACACACTGACAGAGTGTGTTACCGCGTTCACCCAGCGCCGATCCTGGGCTCGACGCTGTCCTTTTAATTGTGGCTATCAGAGACTGTCATTTTGTCTCTCAATAAAATTCTAAATTTTGATTTACAAAATTTGGTCCATCGTATTTATTACACATATTATTCATTCTTTATACTTGTATGCACTTCATTTATTTAGTAAAATACCTTTTTCCACCTTTCTCCAAAGAGGTTTTTTTACCGTACCGGTTGGAGGGAGGGGCCACTTGGGTTTGCTTCCCAGAGGGATCCTATACAGGGGTTTTCTCCCAAATTTGTCCCCAAACCAGGACACACAGCAATGACCACATTAAAGAGATAGCGTGCTGGACAAAATCAGAATTGAATGTGACTAGTCAAATTTTAGATGAGCTATTAGCGGATGGTACCAGTGTTAATCATGCTGTTTTGCAAAACCGTACTGCGATTGATTTTTGCTTTTAGTACATAACCATAGGTGTGAAGAGTTTGAAGGAATGTGCTGCATGAACCTGTCTGACCATTCTGGATCAATTCACAAAAAATTGCAATTAATGAAGAACAAATTACATGATTTAAAAGAAAATGATGATGCATTTAGAGATTAGTTAAGTAGCCTTGGGATTACGGGATGGCTGAAGTTTGGTTTTAAACAAGTGTTTGTTATATTATTACTTGTACTAGTAGAATTATTAGTACTAAGTTGTGTAATGTCTTGTATTAAGAATATACTGCATAAGACAATAACTAATGCTTGGCTTGTGCAAAAGAAAAAGCAGGAATTGTAGAAGGATTTCTGGAGATAGAAACCGAGAGGCCTTACAGTGTTGGGAAAATGCTGTTTGCCTTAGCACTTCAAGGTCGAAGAGTGTGGGAATGAGCCCTTGGCCCCTGAACAAAGTTGTAAACAGGTAACTGCAAAGGAATGCTTTATGCAGATAACATTAGCCAATAGTATATCTACTTTGGGCTCATGGACACCAGGAGGTAACCAATAACAAGTAGCAAAATGCTGTGTGAACAGCTTATGCACAAGAATTATATGTATAAAAGAACCCTGTGTACCCTCAATAAATGAGCATTCACCATTACTTCTGTGAAGAGCGTGACTGACTCTGGCTGCTCCCCGAGACATCACCTTTACAGGAGTGGTTTGGAATATTCCCAAAACCTCAGGAAATTCAATCTGATAACAGATCCCACTTCACTGCTAGAGTGTACAGGAGTGGGTAAAAAGTGAGGGAATTAAATAGATTTTCACACCCCTTACTATCCTCAAGCTAACATGATCATAGAAAGGACCAACGGTCTCTTGAAACAACTTCTGAAACCACAGGAGGGAAATTGGGATGTCCGGTTATGGGAAGCAGTTAAAGGAGTGAATGGTAGATGGGGACTAAACGGGTGTCCCACATTCACTGCTTTCTGCCCAACGGCTTCAAGCATGATTCCTTCACTACAGGGACCAGATGATCCTAAGGATCCTGCACATTACCCTGGACAACCTATTCTGGTGGACCTCCCTACTGTAGGGGAAGTACCCCTAGTACTAAAAACCCCTCTGAATAAATATGCATGGGTAGCCTCTGATGCCCTAGGGAAAGAGCATTGGATAAATCCACCCTGGATAATTCCATCATTCTAACCATTGTCTCTGCCTCCTAGTGGCAGGATTTTTCTGTTGTTTACTTTTACAGAAGAACCCCAAGGGACATGAGGATCATCTGAACCATGATAAAACTGGTGATATTTTTTCTGCATCCTACCACAATACCACGGCCAGGATTCTTTGGAGTGGCCATGGTCTGAAGCTATCATCAAGCGCACAAATGTTTTAGGATCTTATCCCGAAGATTACCATCCGAACCACGCAACTGTAGTGCAGCATGGCTCTGAGGCATATCGTCTAAATGAGTGGGATGGGATAGGAAGGACTGGATCAAAACCCTAAGTGGAACAGTGGGTGAAGTAAATATGATAGCATGCAGAAAAGTGGAAGGATCTCTCCATGAGAAAGCCTCCTCCACTACAATTGCTGGAAATCTTTTAGAAACAGGTGGAAAAAACTATTCGTATATCCCTACAGCAGAACTGTGCCCTACAAAGAAGTGGAATTGTACTAAACAAATTCCCCTTACCCTGTGATGCGATCAAGAGTGTGTGGGTAATTACACTTCAGGCCCCAGAACCAACAACATTGCAATTCCAAGGGATTGTAATAATGAACCAACTGATTGTTGGTATAGTTTTGGTTTTGTCAAACCAACTTATGTAACATGCCATTGGCAAAATAACTTGACAGATCCGTTGGGTTTTAAAGGTCTAGTTTACAAATTTAAGATGAACCCTATAACAAAGCCCACACTGAGTACAGTAGTCACCCCCCAACAGGTGAAAGAGACTGAAAACCCCTTTTTTCATTATGATACTGAATGGCCCTGGTTCCAAGCTTTTGTTCATTTTACTGGCTCCATGGGAAATGTGAAAGACTTAAACCTCTCAGCTGTTGTTATGCATTAAAATCAGGTATATACTAGGCAGAAATGGGAAAACCAAAAAACTTGGCAGCTTCAAGGGATAGTGGGAGATAAAATTAGTATAAGGTGTTGAATGATTAGTGGAACCACCTATAGTAAGGCAACCTCCATCAGTGTTCTGACAAACCAAATATATAAGCACAAAGAGGTCTGCACGCACCCAAGCATGCAGGATTGTTGGCACAATTTCACACTGCCACAAACCGTAGAAGTAGTTTGTCTTTGGGCCAAAAATACTCAAGGGCTTTCTTTTAAGTTTAAAATAAATGTTATAGCCCAATTTACTACAGCTCATATTACCATCACTCCAACCCAACCACTGGTTATGCTTAGCCCGAGAATTTCTGAAATCGCACCATATATAATTAGGAAGACAGGACAACAACAAATACTGTTCAATCCAGCATAGTCTCTTAAGCAAGCCAAATTGCTGATGCAAAATAATGTCTCAGAAATTCAGCCAGCTTGTTCACCTTTCTTGCAGACTTCCTTTGAAGGTTGGACAGCCTGGTTGCAAAAGTGGAACTCTTTTAAAAAGTGGACACTTAGAGACATAACTGGTGTTATAGGAACAGGATTGGGAATTCTAAATAGTATTGATTCAGAAGTAATACTGAATAAATTGGCTGCCACAACTAGAGAATTGACTAAATTACAACAACCACTACAGTTGTCCTTCTTGGCTTTGGGAACACATCAGCAGTTGTTATCAAACATATAACCAAACGGGGAAAAGGTAAATATCAATGACCATAAATTGGTAATTGATGCACTCAGTGCTGCACAAAACAATGTTTCTTTGGCCCTCAGCTGTACCCAGGCTCAACAGTGGATGCAGTCAGTTGCTGCTTCTATTATAAGAGAAGGTGAAGAAGGCACTTTTCCTACTGTAATTTGGAAAATCATTTGGGACAATGCCACTGATTTTGAAAGAGAATTCCAATCCTGGTGGAACTTGGTGAATTTTACTTACAATCCCATTACAAACACAGCCACAGCCTTTGTGTTATACATATGTAATGCCTCAGGTCATTTGATATTCCCTATCATTTCATTAGGATTGAATCTTGATCGAGCTATTCTCTATCCTTCCGAGCATAGGGAATGGGCCCATCAAATTAGTGAAAAATGGCAAACGTTTAACTTAGAATCCTGTATTGTCTGAGAACAACAAGGGTTTATCTGTGAAAGTAATGCAGTTATAGCTCAAGATATTTGTCTGGACACTAAGCAAAATATATGTCATTTTGAAATTCATCCTAATGAGGGTCCTGAAACAGTCCTTATATATATAGGTAATGGTTGTGCATGCTTTAGAACTACTCGTGATATGGTATTTGCCAAAAATGTAGTAGTAGATAGTAAAAATCATTCAAATTTTTGTGCTTGCAATTTTACTAAAATCACAGGATGTGATTTTTCTTATAAAGTTCCAGTTACCTCTCATTACCGTTTGCAATCAAATTACACACTGATTCACAAACTATCACCTACTCCCATTGCAATGAACCTTACTTTGGTAAAGCAATTGTTGCTTCACCAGGACTTAGTAGAAATTTTGGAAAAGATCAAGAAAGATGGGCAGAAAACCCTGATAAGTGTTCATCATAATGTGAAAGAACTACATTGTGTTATAGAAAGGGTTAAAAAGATGTCGAGCACAGGAGGTGGGATATTCTTTTTGGGTGGTCACCTACTGCCACAAGTGCCTTGAACAAATTGTGTCATCCCATCATTGTCCTTTTGATTTTAGTTTTAATTGGTTTTCTTTTATCAGCAATCTTATTCATTATGAACTGGAGAATGATGAAACGGTTAACACGGTTGATGTCCATAATTAATGCTCACAACCTGGCAGATGTCCTCTCCCCTAAGGGCATCCCCAAGGCTATTGACACAAGGCGATTAGAAAATTTTAATGTACGTTATGAAATTATTTCCTTTTGTAACCTTGTGAAAAAATTTTTGATTTTTTGTGATTTGTTATGAAAAAATTATTTTGAATTAATACTGATTGTTATTATTGTTCTGATTAACCGTGATTTGTTTGATAATCTAAATTAATGTGATTGTTTCCTTTTCCTTTTCTACTTTTCCTTTTCCTTCTTTTTCTCCCTCTCCCTCTCTACATACTACCTCTGTTTCTCGGGAGATACTACCAACGTTGAGGAGACCTGAAGACTTCGCAATGCCACTACAGAACCCTGCTGAAGAAGATCTCTTGAAGACAATCATGAGTCACAGGGTGATCTAAGAGTCTGTCTGAAGTTCCCCTCATTTGCCTCACGATCATCATAAGGACCCCGAGGACCCCACTGCAGTTCTGGCCTGCTCCAGGTGGATGCTTGCCAATCGTCTGCAGGTGCATTTTCCTGTGTCACCACGCCACGGTACACTGGCTTTGAGCAGTGTAATGATAGTTCTGTACCTGACATTTCTACCTGCTTCATGCTCCCAGCTTCATGACAATAGCCTTTGAATTTCCCCTCCTCTTGGCCAAGTGGACTTTCTGGGATAACTCTGGTGGTCCCCCACAGAAAATCCCTCATGTGCTCCACAACCACCGTGACAGACAGAGATCAAAGCCCCCTCCCAAGGACTGAGATTGAGACCTCTGTACAAAGTCGCTCTCAAGGACTGAGACATGAGACCCCTGTAACCCCAATACGGGGAGTGGGGCTGACTTAACCAAAGTGAGATGTTTGCCTGCAGGCGTGGTCGTTGGACCAAGAAGACAATGGCTCTCGCTTACTGTTGAGAACATGGACTACCTGTTCTCCCTTGGTGGCTTCAATAGACTTATTTGTATTACTTGTTCCCCCTGCAATGGAGGACTATAATAAAAACCCCTGAGTTAACCAGAGATTTTAAAAGAGACTCTCCCCAATGTGAAAGGCACACCCATTCTGTACCTGAAGATTGTAATTGCTGCATGGTCCCAGGACACAGGCCATGGCTGGACACTGCTTGGGGCCAGGGTGAGCTGGGATGTGGGGATGGACTTGTTCCCTGGGAGGGCGGTGGGGCCCTGGCACAGAGTGGGAGGAAAAGCTGCAGCTGCCCTGGAATGGCTGGAAGTGTGCAAGGGCTGGTTGGAGGGGACTTCCTGCCCAGAAGGGATGGGATGGGATGGGATGGGATGGGATGG
>JAIXNV010000934.1:4683-16008 GCA_020917445.1 Riparia riparia
TCCTTCAGATCCAGGCAACTGCAGCAGGTGGCTTCGATGGCCTCCAGGCACTCATGGATCACTGGTTCTCCCATGCTCCCGCTGAGGAAGGAAGCTGGATTCACAATGTCAGTTACCACAATCTCAACATCATCTTGTTCTGCCAGTATGGCTTGGTACTTCAGGAATCTCTGTGGGGAGAGCCAATGTCCTGTTTCACTTTTAGGACTGCAGACACTGTGTGGGATACTGGCACGGTCATCTTCTGGCCCAGGGTGAACTTGTGTGCTTCTTGGATGTTCACTGCCACTGCTGTAATGGCTCTGAGGCACCCTGGCTGTTCCTTAGCTGCTGCATGCAGCTGCTCAGGCGACTGCCCTGCGATACGGGCCCAGGTTTTGTGCTGGTATTACCAAGGCAATCTCCTGCTTCTCATGTGAAAACAAAAAGAATGGTTTACTCATGTCTGGAAGTGCTGGAGCTGACATGAGGGCCTTCTTTAGCTGGTCAAAGGCTCAAGTTGCTTCTTTTGGAGATCCCTGCTCCCTTCTGTGATCAATGCACACAGAGGTTTAACAAACAACCCATAGTTAGAAATCCACAGTCTGCACCACCCTGTCATGCCTAGAAAAGTTCTCAATTCTTTTACTGTCTGGGGTTTTGGGGTCTGGCATATTGCTTCCTTGTGATCCTGTCCTAAAGTTCTTGGTCCAGTACTAACCTTGTAGCCCAAATAAATAACTGTCTGCTTCACCCTCTGGGCTTTCTTCTGGGATATTCCATACCCCTGTAGGCCCAAAAATTTGGGAGGCTTACGATCTGCTCCAGACATGCCTCTTGAGTTTTGGTGGCTATCAGGAGGTTGTCCACATACTGTAACAGCTGTTCTTCTCCTGATGGAGCTTCCCAGGATTCCAGATCTTTTGCTAGTTGTTCTCCAGACAAGGTGGGCAATTTTTTGAACTCTTGCAGAAGCACTGTCCATGTGAGCTGAGTTTTTTATTCAAATGCAAAAATTTTCTGCCTGGCTTCATGGAGAGGCAGGCAAAAGAAAGCATCCTTTAAATCTAAAACAATAAACCATGTTAGTTCAGGTGTTGAACAAGTTAACAAAGTGTAAGGGTTGGGAACCACTGGGTATAAATCCTCAGTTATCCTATTAACAGCTCTTAAATCTTATACTGTTTGATATGATCCATCTGGTTTTTAACAGGTAAAAAAAGTTTCAATCACTGGGCTAATCCCTTAACTTTTCTTCAGGGGGTATTGCTTAACTGTAACTAGTTGTTTTCTTTTTTTTAAACTTAACTTGCACTGGGGGTGTATTCTTTGCTCTCCTGGTATGTTAGAAGCTCAGACCCCAGAAAATACCTGATCTATTATTTTCCTGTAAATCTCACCTTCACTTTTAACTTTAGCCTCATTAGTTATCTACATCAAGCTTAACAATTCCACATATTGTTGGTCCTCAACCTCCAAAGTAATCAAAGTAATCTCGACCTTTTTTTTTTTTTTTTTTTTTTCCCCTTTGCCTATAAGTTCCAATAAATCCCTACCCAAAAGTGCTGATGGAGCATTGGGCATAGATAAAAACCTGTGAAATCACCATTGCTTCCCAAGTTTATATTTCAATGGCCTATAAAAATAGGCTTTTTCAGATTGGCCAGTTACCCCTTTTACCATAACATAATCATCTGTTATTGGTATTAAAGCTTTATTTAACACTGAATATTTTATCCCTGTGTTTATCAAAAACTTCATTTCTTTTTCTTTGTTCCCTAGTTTCATTATAACTAGAGGGTCTCCTAGGGTAAGATCCGCTGGTCCATCTCAGTTTTCCTTAATGTGAGCAACCACTGCAACCCCTTTTTGATATCCTCTTCTTTGGTTTGTTTCTGAGTCCGGGATGCTGTAGGAACCTTTGGAGAGGGCTCCTCTTCCTCACTGTCACTGCTGGGCAGTGGAAGAGATTTAGGAATAAGTGGAGTAGTTGGAGTAGGGGATAGAGACGGAGTTGAAATACAAATTGCTTTGGTTAAAGATGGAGCTGGAGTTAAAACTGGAGCTGGAGTTGAAGCAGAAATTGTTTTACTAAATGTGTTAAAATCTTTGCTCTAAATCAGCTCAATCAAGGAGCTGTTGTTTACACTGGGCACATTCTCTGTACCGGTTAGCAGAAGAACAATAGTAATGTCCTGCAGAAATTTTACATTGCAAAAGCACCCAGGCATAGTGACAACTTCTAGATGCACCAAAAGCTGCAGGAAAATTCCTAAAAATACAAGATATTCCATTCACTCTTTTTTAACTTTCTAAATTCTCCATAGCCCATTGTTCCCAATCCAGAGCCACTGGTCTCCCAACAAACATCTGATATAAACCTTCTAAATACATTCTCTCATTTTCTCTGTCTATCCACCAGCTTGCTGAATTCACAAACTCCTAGGAGTCAAGCCCAAGCCACTGAGGTAAAGGAATTCCTTTTATCCATCTGGCCAGATCGAGTTCTCAGACCGAAGTTACCCTTATTTTAATTCCAACAATCGACAAACACAGTCTCCATACCTAAAATCACAACTAAGCTCTTGTCAAGGGTTTCTATTCCTTCTTGCCAAACTGGTTCTGTCCTTTGTCTGTCCTCAGTCTGCTTCAAAAACATTCACGCCTCAGCTCTCAGAGGCTAATCAACTCTCTCACTCAGCATATGCTGCACTTATAACTTTTTAACACAAGATGGATGTTGCCTCAAAAATACAGTTACAGTGAATAACCAAAACACACACACCACAGTCACAGCAGGGAGGGGGCTTTATGGGTTTTCATACACCCCACTCGCTTCATTTTTCCCTGGCCGTTTCAGTCGCCCGAAAACGGAACCGCGGGTCCAAACTCCTCAATCACTTCGTGCTGGTAGCACGTCTCAACAAACTCTCTCTCAATCGTTCTCACAGTCAGGACGCATTCACACAGTGTAACAACCACAGACCAGGATTTGCCCTTACAATTGCTAGTCCCGGATTCTAGCAAACTGAGCCTGTCACCCTGGTTTTTCTGAGTTTTTTAAAGCCTTTTGATTGTTCATAAAATGGAGTCAGACCTTTCAGCTACTGCACAATATTAGGAGCAGTTTCTACCTTTTTCTCACACATGTAACATAAACAAATCCTTTGTTTTTCACTCTCTGTCCTTTGTTTGCATATTTCTAACCTGAAAACAATTGCAAATGACAGCTGGTCTGGCCAATTGGCTGAGGGTTGAAAGCTCCAGAAGCCAATCTACAGCCAGACCCACAAATGTATAAAAAGTAAGAAATAAACAGGCTGGGGGCTCTGGGCTTGGCTCAGCCTTAAGCTCACTCAGAGGACCTCTCTGCCCTGCGAAAATCTCTCGTCTCCATGTGATTGCTTTGCATATCCCGACCACATGAGCCCTCTATGGCACAGCAAATGGCAAAATCCCCTTCTGCCAGCAAGAACAATCCGAGCCCTCTACGGCTCGGTACAACAGCTTAACAGCTTTCTCTGCTGGCAACCCAGTACAACTGCCCAGGTACCAATCAAGCTTGCAAGCACACTACAGAGGCACAAGTTGTGCGTGGGACGTCTCCCACGACTTACCAACAGCCTTTCCTGACCATGCCTACGCCTTACAGGTCATTGTTCAAACTGTTCCAATTTTTTATAAACACACCTTTTTGTTTGGAGTTTTAGTAGTCAGGAGTACTTGTCTGCTGCTGGATGAACAGGTTGGGCAGTGGAGCCCACTCTTCCAGGAATATCCCGGGGGTGCCCTGAGGGGACCCTCCACCCGAGCTGGTCCCACAGCCGAGCAGAACCTTCTCCTGGCTGGCTCGCCAAATTGAGTCATTGAAAACCGATACAGTCACGGACAAAGAGCCTCTAACTAATTAAAGTTAGACAGTGGTATGTTTATTCACCAGCGGGCGGCACGGGAGTCATCTCTGAAAGGCGTGGCCGCCCCGAACAAGGCTCTTTGCTCTCTATTTATTTTCCAAGATCTTACGTACAATACATATGCATAACCTCAGCACCTCCCATCCCCGCTGTGTATTAAAATGAGGCTATTAATCCTTCACATGTGCTCAATTCTTCTCTTGAATTGGGTCGGTGGTCTCAAACGATGAAGTCAGGAGAGTCTTCATCCGGTCTCTGTGACCCTCTGGCACTGTCCAAGGTCCCCTGCTTTGTGATTGTTTGATACCAAGTCCAGGTGCTGGCCATTGTTCTTACTGGTTTCAGTCTGTTCTTATGACGGTTCCCTTACTCCACTTTTTCTATAAACAAGCTCATAATAGAACAGTTAGCTCTAGCTTGGCTATCTAATAATCATTAACCTACCATTTACTAATCTAACTTACATCTTGCTCAATATAAATTGTTCCTAACCCTTAGCTAAAATCATAACTCTTTAAAATCATGTTTCAGAAGGACCCTCTGGGCTGGCAAGGATGGGGAGTCCTCTTCCCTCCTCCTCCTCGTCCTCTCTCAAGCACTCAGCCCAGCCCTGTTTCCTCTTTCACCGCTGGCCTGCCTTTGGCTTCCCTTGCCCCACCTGCAGCCCTTGCTGAGCCGTGATAATTCTGCCCAGGCCAGCAGTGCCATGAAATGAGTCTCTTCCTTCCAGGAGCTCCGCTGGCCTGCTGCTCCTCACACTGTCATCCAGGGGATCCCACCATCAGGCAGACATTTTTACACCAAGGGTGGTGAGAGCAAGGAACAGGCTGCCCAGGGAGGGGCTGGATGCCTCATCCTTGCAAACATCCAGAGCCACGCTGGATGGGGCTTTGAGCAGCTTGCTCTGGTTGAAGATGTCCCTGTCCATGAACTGCCTCAGATGATTTTTAGCCTCTTGCAGGAAACTTTATCCTCTTGGATTCACTGAGATTCCTCCCAGAATTCTGCTGTAGTCTTTTGACCTCTCATTTTGGGACCTGAGTTGATAACCACAGGCCCACAATCTTCCAGGGAAGGCTTCCAATGTTTTTTCTCCTTTGGAGTTATATTTTTGGTCTGGAATCCACCGGAGACTCCTCCCAGGTATGTCCCAGAGTCTTCATTGCCTATATCAGGAAGCTGCAATCCCAGGAAGCAGCCCCAGATTCCCCCAGGGAAGCTTCCCAAGATGTTTTTGCTCATTTGGAAGTATTTCTCTATGCCAGCATGCCCTGGAGACTCCTCCTGGCATCTGCCAGAGTCTTTTCCTCACAGGTTTAGGCCCTTGATAACCCAGGCAGCAGCCCCAGACTGCTCCAAGGCAGGTACCTGTGGTGACTTGTCTTTTTGTGGATCTACCTGAGATTGTTCCAAGAAGGTCTCCCAGAGACCTCAGCTCCAATTTCAAGCTGATAAAAATGTAAAGCAGCCCCAGATTGCTCCAGGGAAGCTGACATTGATCCATTTTCACTTTTGCAGTGAACCTGCAACTTCCAGGATCTTCCTGAGATGCTTTCCAAGCATCTCCTGGGATCTTTTCCAGCCTTCAAAAATGAGCTGAGATCCCAGGTAGCAGCCCCAGAGGGCTCCAGGGAAGCTGCCCGAGGGCATTTTGTGCTGGGAAGGAGGGAGCTGTGCCGGCCTGCAGGAGCACAGGGGCAGCCCTGCTGTGGCGACTGAGCAGCAGCTGAATGTGGCTCCTCTTGTGCCGGGTGCGTCTGTGTGCTCTGCTTGGCACCTTGAGGGGCAGCTGGATGTGCCCGTGGCTGCAGGCTCTGTGTCTGGGCTGCTGCTGGCCACAGAGGGTGCCTTGGCCTCAGGGTGTGGGGAGGGAGAACAGCACTCACTGCCATTATGAGCTCAGTGGCCCCCACTATAGACTCAGTTGCTCCCAGTTGCCCTCAATACGGTCCCAGTTGTTCCCAGTGTTGTCTCCTCCAGTATCAATCCAAACACTCCCAGTATATCCCAGTTGCCCCCAGCATGCTCATTCCCAGTCGCCCCAGTTGCCCCCAGCATGATCTCATTCCTTCCCAGTGCACCCAGTTGCCTTCAGCACACTCCCATCACTCTCAATTGCTCCCAGTAGCCCTCAGTGTGGTCCCAGTCACTCCCAGTATTTCCATGGCCGTGCTCCAGGTGCTGCTCCCAGCCCTGATCCATGGGGATGGGAATGTCCTGCTCCCTTCCCGGGGCAGGGTCACACCTGAGCCAGGTGTGCAGGGCAGGACCTTGCCCTGAGCCCAAGCCCTGTCCCACCTGCAGGATCTGCTTCCCCTCGGCCTCTTCCTCCTGCGGCCCCAAGCCCAGCTCGGTGCTAAACAAAGGGGCTGGGGCGGGGTCATCCCCCGGCGGGGGCTGCGCACCCCCTCTGCCCCCTCCCCAAATTCCCTCCCGGGGGCAGCAGGAGCTGGGGCAGGAGCCCTGTGGGGAGGGAAAAGGGGGAGACATTGGGATGGGGGGGGTCACATACACTCTGGGGGGGACACACACAGCCCCTGGGGAATCCCCCTCACCTTCTCCTGCAGCACCAGGAGGATGAACCCCAACATGGAGCCCCCAAACCCCAGCAGCATCTTTAGGGCAGGGTCTGGTGCGAGCTTTGGGGATGTGGGGGAGTCACAACTGCCCCAAAATGCCTTCCCAGCCTCACAGCCACCTCCTGATCCCTCAAACCACATCACAGCTCCTTCCCAGGACACCCCCACCAACATCCTGCAACATAAATGGCCCCAAAACCCACAAAACCCCCTTCCCATTTCCCTCAAGACCTAACCAAATAATCTCCAAACCACACAGCCCTGCCAGGACCCCAACACTCTCTCAACAAACCCTCCCAGAAGGCCCACAAGCCCCCTCCCAGAAACACAAATGCCCCCAGGAGCCACAAAAGCCTCTCTCAGTCCCTCCAGGAGTCCCTAAAACCCCTCCCAGCCCCCCATGGCACTGAGCAGGAGAGGTTGGTGGACACGAACATCCACAGCCAGGAACAGCTCGGGCACTTCTCAGAAGAGATTTGGGCATTTTGGGGGGACACCCCGGATGGGGAGACCCAGGCCTGGGACTGGGACAGACAACCGGAATGCCCAGAGAACAGACAGGCTCAGGTGGACACGTTCTGCTGCAACAACTACAAGATCATGGGCATGTCCCTTGGCTTGGGTGGTCCCAAAACACCTAAATCCTCCTGAATATCCTCCTGAACCCAAAATTCACACTCAAATCCCAGGAAAATGACACAGATGTAGATCACTTTGCTTCATTTCTTTATTTTTACCTCTAATTTGGGTGCACTGATGGGATAAACATGGGAATTATTCAGGTAGGGAAAGATCTCCAAGGTCATCCTGTGTTGATTGATGCCACCAGATATAAAAACTGGGCAGAGCTCATGAGATTTTTTTTGGCTGTAAAGTCAACTCACCTCTTCCCCACTAATTTTCAGTGTCAAGAGTCCTGGAGGATGTTCCTGCCCTTGCATTCATCCAGGTGCCTGTGGGGATCCAGGAGGATGTGAAGACCATCAGCCAGGTGTCTTCCCAATCTGGACCACCGGGAATGTGGGTCACCAGGGCTCTGCCCAACGTGGGTCCTCTGATGGGGATGGAGTTGGAGCACTGCAGGAAGCTCTTCCCACAGTCGGGACCTCGCAGGGCTTCCCTTACTGGTGCCTCCGTTGGTGTTGGCTCAGGTGAAATCTCTGGGTGAAGCTCTTCCCACATTGCCCACACTCGTAGGGCCTCTCCCCAGTGTGGATGTGCCGGTGGGTGATGAGGTGGGAGTTGTGCTTGAAGCCCTTCCTGCAGTCGGGGCAGCGGAAGGGCCTCTCCTCTGTGTGAATCCGCTGGTGGCGTAAGAGAGTGGAGCTGGTCTGAAACCTTTCCACACACTCAGGACACTCGTAGGGCCTCTCCCCAGTGTGGGTCATTTGGTGGACAATCAGCTGGGACCTCTGGTTGAAGCCCTTCCCACATTCTCCACACTTGTATGGCCTTTCCTCAGCGTGGATGTTCTGGTGGCAGATGAGGCTGGATCTGTGGCTGAAGCTCTTCCCACACTGCTCACACTCGTAGGGCTGTTCCTTGGTGTGGATCCTCTGGTGGCAGATCAGGTGGGACCTCTGGCTGAAGCTCATCCCACATTCCCCACACTCGTAGGGCCTCTCCCCAGTGTGGATGCGCCGGTGCGTGATGAGGGTGGAGTTGTGCTTGAAGCCCTTCCTGCAGTCGGGGCAGCGGAAGGGCCTCTCCTTTGTGTGAATCCGCTGGTGCTGGAGGAGATTGGAGCTGGTCTGAAACCTCTTCTGGCACTTGGAACACTCATAGGGCCTCTCCCCGGTGTGGATCCGCTGGTGGCTGATCAGGAGATAGCTCCAGCTGAAGCTCTTCCCACACTCCAAGCACTTGTGGGGCTTCTCCCCATCATGAAGCTGCTCATGGATCATCAGCTCCGAGCCCTGGCTGAAGCTCTGTCCACCTTCTTGGCACAGGCTGGGTCTTTGCTCCTCCAAGCACCCTGGGATGGGTTTGGAGCCCCTCCTCCCACGAGATCGCCTTATCTTGTCCTCCCCATTGGATTTGTGTCCTGTGGAGCTGCTCAAAACGGCCTCTTCCCTGAGGTTCTGCTGTGGGGATTTGTCGTCCCTGGTCTCCATCCTCAGCTCTTGTCTGGGGGAGGAAGGACAAGGACAGGATGGGATTTGCCTCCATGCCAGAGGGAAGGGGAAGGAGATTCCCCCAATGCATCCCCGGCAGGACGGCGTCGGCTGCGGGGTTGTCCTGCAGCTGGGGGCCATGCTGGGCTGGGAGATGGAGCAGGAGAGAGGGGGAAAGGGGCACTGACTTCCTCCTCACCTGCCTGGCTGTCCTGGGGCATCTTCCTCTTCCACAAAGCCTTATCCTCTCTCAAGCCACGACTGGGAATAGGAAATCCTGGTTTGGGGGGAAACAAGGGATGAGCACATTGAGTTGGAAGGTTCCTCTGCCCAAGTCCATCTCTAGAAGTCACCGGCCATCTGAGAGCATACTGGGAGTGAGTCAAAGCCTGCAGGAGGCAACTGAGGCCATGTTGGGGACAAATGGGATATACTGGGAGTGACTGGGATCATGCTGAGGATCACCAGGAGCAGCTGGGAGCAACTGGGACCAGAAAAACTTCCCAAACACCAAGATTCAGCCCTAAAAACCTGTCTCTGGTCCCTTTCCTTTGGTCTTCAGGGGTTCCCCCATGTCCCAGCTGCTGGGGGGTCACATCTGTACTGAGAGTCCCCCATCTACTCAGTCCCTGCCCTCCCCAGGCTGCTGGGCGTCCCAGAAATCCAGAAGTTTCCCCCTTTCCCACCTCCCCACTCAGGGATGCTGGGGTTTGGGGGCCCCTTGGGTCCCTTCTCCCCTCATTCTCTGCTTCGGGGTGCAGGGGCTCCAAGGAGTCCCCCCCTGCCCCTCTCCAGGCTGTTGAGGGTCCCGCCAATCGCAGCGCTCCCCCCTCTCTGGGCTCCCCACTTTGGGCTCCTGGGGGACACAGGGCTCTGCTCTTCCAGGCTGTCTCTGCCGGCAGCCGCCCCTGGGACCCCCCAATGTCCCCCCAGGTGGAATTTTCCAGTCAGCTTTGGAGTTCTTCATTTTCCAAACCTACTCCCTAAAAAGTCCAACCCAGAGAACCCCCAGGATGTCTGGGCTGAGCTCCCCTTCCCCGGTTACCTGTGGGATGGGGGGGTGATGATCTCATGGGTGGCGGGGCTGTGAATTCAGGGAGTGCTCAACCTCCTCCTTACTTCTCCTTCTCTTGATCCTCTTTTGTCCCTCCTCTTCCTCATCCTCCTTCTCCTACTTCCAGCCCTTCTCACTCCCCTTCTTCATCCCTCCTCTTCCATCCCTCCTCCTCCTCCCCCAGGAGCAGCCACACCCTCGGTTCCCCGTTCCCAAACCCCTGGCAGCCCGCAGGAGGAGCAGGGATGGAGCCGGGACAGGTCGGGATGGGCAGCGCGGGGCTCTCGGCTGCTCCCACCCGCTGGGGCTGGGGGGAACCCGGCCTGGGGAAGGGGAGAGGGAAACTGGGAAAACTGGGGGATGCAGATCCAACCTGGGGCTTGCTGGGGACTCTGGGTGGGGACTTCCAGCCCTTGGGGCTCCTCGCAGGAGCCTGGAGAGGTGGGAGGGGGGAAAATAGAGAGGGGTGGGGGAATCCCAGGAGTGGCGTCACTGCGAGGGACTTGGCTGTACTGGGATCTTACTGAGAGCATACTGGGAGTGAGTCAAAGCCTGCAGGAGGCAATTGAGGCCATGTTGGGGGCAAATGGGATATACTGGGAGTGACTGGGATCATGCTGAGGATCACCAGGAGCAGCTGGGAGCAACTGGGATCATTCTAGGAGCAACTGGGAGGAACTGGGAATCACTGGGTGCATGCTGGAGATCATTGGAAGCAATTTGGCTTATACTGGGATGAGCTGGGGTCATGCTGGAGGTGACTGGGACCATACTGGCAGTGAGTGTGACTACACTGAGGCTAACTGGGAGTGGTTGTGAACAAATGGGATCATCCTGGGAGGAACTGGGAGGGACTGGGAATGTGCTGGAAGGAACTGGGGTACACTGGGAGAGACTTGGAGTGACTGGAACGAATGTGAGGGTGAAAGGGAGCAACTGGAACCATGTAGGTAGGGCACAACTGGTTCATACTGGCAGTGACTGGGACCACACTGGGCTCATGTTTGGATCATATTGGGAGTGACTGGACTAATACTGGGAGTTATCTGAGAGTGACGAGGAACATACCCTGCACATCATCCCAAATACTGGGGGTGACTGGGAGGAACTGGGGACAAGTCGAACTATTCTGGCAGCAACGGGCATCATACTGGGATCACAGTGAGAGCAGCGTGGTTCATGCTGGGTGAGACTGGGATCACACTGAGGGTGACTGGAATCATAGTGGGATTGACTGTGAGTGACTGTGAGCAACTGGAATCACACTGAAAGCAACTGGGATATACTGGGAGAGACTAGCAGAATGCTGGGGGTGACTGGGATATACTGGGAGAGGGAGGGGATCATACTGGAGGCTGCTGGGCTCATACTGGCATTGACAGAGAACAAGTGGGATCTCACTGGGGGCCACTGGCCTCATACTGGGAGTGACTGGGATCATACTGGGATTATACTGTTAGTGACTGGAATCATACTGGGAGTGGCTACAATCATACTGGGATTATAGTGGGAGTGATTGGACCCTGACTGGGGGTTACTGGGAGCTACCAGGCCCATACTGGGAACCAACTATGCTCACACAGGGAGAAACTGGGAGCAACTGAGAATGACAGGGTGCATGCTGGTGACAACTGGGATGTACTGGCAGTGACTGGGATAAAACTGGGGACAACTGAACCACGCTG
>JAIXNV010000935.1:0-10240 GCA_020917445.1 Riparia riparia
GAGGATTCCTCACACACAGCCAAACTCCTGACCAGTTTAAGCTTCGAGTTGGACTGAAAAAGGTAAAAAAAAATTTTAAAAAAAATAGGGAGTGGTTAAAACACCTCAGCTGAAACTCACGCCTGAATTCCTGCAGCTGCTTCCTGAGGCAGCCATTCCCAATTAAAGTGTACAATAAAAGGGATATACAGAGATATCCAATGACTTGGAACCCCTGAACAACAGATTTTATTCCTTTCAACCAGATTTTCAAGTGGGGGAATTCCCTGCCTTGAATTCCTGCGCTCCCTGATTTCCAGACAGAGCAATTCCAGCTTTGATCCTGTCAGAAAGGTGCACAAGGAATGGGGAAATACTACACCCTGTCCCTGCTGCATCAGGTTCAGGAGCAGCATCCTGAGGCTGGGAGCAGGATTCAGAACAGCCCAAAGGAAATTGGGATGGCAGCAGAGCTCCTACCTTGGCTCTCTTCCTGGCGTGTCCGTGACTCGACGTTCGCTTCTGCGGACGGAGAAAAGGGAAGGAGAAAAGGGAAGGAGAAAAGTTATAACCTGGAAGTTCCCTGCCGCTCCTGGGACGCAAAAGATGGCGACAGAGAGGCTGCTGCTCCGTCTGGAGAGCCACCAAGGCCGGGGAACTCCCTGAGTGCATCCCAAAGTGCCGGATCAGGCCGGCCCTGCACAGCTGCCAGATGTGCCAGATGTGCCAGCCCACAGCTGGAATGGCAGCAGCACCCAGCAGGCAGCTGAGGGTGGGAATCGCTTCAGGCTCCAGCAGGAGCTGCCAGCACAGGTGGCACGAGAGCGGAGCAGCAGGGAATGAGCCCCAGCACCGGCGAAGGATGAAACTTTCGGTGATTGAAACGAAATCCCAAAACGCTCCCCGTCCTGTTTTTAACCGAAGCAAGCAGCATTCCCGAATCCAAGCTCTCCCCTGGATGCCTTCACTTGCCATGGAGTCATTAACTCATCCTTAGATCAAAAAAAGGACTCAGAGGGAGGTGACAGCCCTGGCACCAGAACCTGGGGATGGAGCACGAGTGTCCCCCAGGGAACATTTCAGTTATCCCACTCCCAGGCTCAGGGAATATTTCAATCACTCTGGCCAGGACAAATTCAGCTGAAGAGGAAAGGAGCAGCTTGCACAGCGTGGAAAAGGGGGGACAAGGCTCTGGATGCTTTGGGAGGGGACAGGAACCAGCAGGTGAGGGCCCAGCTCTCCGTGCCCGCGCTCACCTGAGATTCCTGGCGCACGCTGACCTCCTCCCCTCCATCCTTCTCCACCTCCTCCTTGCTTGGTGACCTGGGGACGTATTTGGTTTTGTTCACGGATTCCTCGACCACCTTCTTTTCTGATTCCTTCATAATTTCTAGCGACTCCTGCGCCGTGTTGCTGTTGGACATCTTCGGAGCCCTCCGCTGCAGCGACGGGCACCTGCGGGACAAAGGCACAGGACAGCTCAGGGGGTGCCCAGAGCTCCTCTCTGGACTCAAACTCCTGCACACTCAGCTTGGAATTTCCTTGGGATCCACCTCGAGCACCAAACCGAGAGCTCGGATCAAACCCACCCACTCGAGCGCACCCCTGGAGCTCCGCGGTTCTCACCAGGCTCCTGGAGCCCCCGAGGTTGGAAAAAGTCCCTGAGGCAGGTGAGTGATGGAGGGGGAGAGAGAGAGAGAGAGACTGAGGGCAGCTCTAAACCAGCAAACATCACAGAGGTGAAATCAATCGGAGCTGTGCTCTGCCCCAGGGCAAACCACCAGCAAAAATCTGCATTTCCCCCAAATCCCAGCGCAGCTCTTTTCGTAATGGGTCAAATCTCCAGTGAGAAAACAGCCAAAGGTGCCCCTGTGAGATAAGGAAATCCTGACATCTCCTCCTGGTCAGATACCTCAGGACAAGTGGGACTCAAATTACGCATTAAGACGAAAATTCCTGATAAAGTTGCCTTTAATTGCTTCCCTTTGATTAGCAAGAAGCAGGCAGCTCCTGGAAGCACCTCTGGATTAGAGTGGAGCCTGGAGAGGGCAGCGTCTGTGCTTTGGCACGCTGAGAGCTTCAACCAGGACCTGCTCATCAAATTAAGCGTTAATTCCAAATTGATCATCTGGAATCAAAACTGCAGCCCTGCCCTTAGAGCTCATCAGGAACTGGAGAGCCAGGACACAGGGAATGGCTTCCCACAGCCAGAGGGAAGGGATGGGTGGGATATTGGGAAGGAATTCCTCCCTGTGAGGCTGGGGAGGCCCTGGGATGGGTTTTCCAGAGAAGCTGTGGCTGTTCCATCCCTGGAAGCGTCCAAGGCCAGGCTGGGATAGCGGCAAGTGTCGCTGCCCATGGCAGGGGTGGAACTGGATGAGCTCTAAGGTCCCTCCCAAAACCCAAACCATCCCAGGATTTTATGATTCCAGTCGCTCAGAGCAGATCTGAGAGTCTGAGCAAGGATTAAACCAGCTCCACGTGGCCGTGGAGGGATGTGGCACCAGCAAACCCCTCTGGAGAGACAAATTCCCAAAAAGGAAAGGGGAGCCTAAACCAGAGCGAGGCTCAACGAAAACCCCTCTGTTTAACAACTCATCCTCAATTCCTTCGGCAGAATGTGGCTGAAACAGAGTCAGGACTCACGGAGATTTATCCACTCCCGACTCTGCACAGGAGCAGCTGATACTCCTGGACTATTCCCCTTTAATTTGTGGAGCTGCTGAACACAAAACGTGTATTTGACATTTATGCAGTCACCGGAATTGGTTCCAGGCACAGAAAGCAGGAGGATGCAGTGAACTCCCTCTATTCCACGGATTCCTCCAGGGTTTTTTAACAAATTTGTTAAGACATGGAGGGCCAGGTGCCCTGGGGTGGCTGGAAAACGCCGGATCCAGCGGGACAACGGGACAGGACTGACACAGGGAGGCAGCTTGGCCACCTCAAAAAATCCTGGGGGAGAGGTGCAGGGAAAGCATCCATCCTCCAGCTGCAGCAGGCTGAGACTCAGCAGCGGTGTTCCCAGGGAATCCCACGCTGCTCCGACAGGAATTAGGTCAGGAAGGGAAAAGGGAACGCTTCGCCTGGTGTGCCTCATTCGGGGGAGGATGACGCAGGGGGTGAAGGTGTTAAACTCTGCCTCCCCCCCACCCCAAAACTCTTCACACTGTAGCAAACTGCTCCAGGTTCATGCCCAGGCAGGGGGGGTTTAAACAATCCAAGAGGATCTGGAGCGGATTTGGGGAAGGGGAGGGAGGAGGCAGCACCGGAACCGCACGCTCCACGCTCAAATAAAGGAGCAGGTTTTGCACAGCTCATTCCCTTCGCACCACCCACCCTTCCTAACGAGCTTTTCCCCCCCCTTGAGCCAAACACCTCGGCCAAATTTAAGGAGGATAACAGGATCTTCTCCCGCCGCGCTGCGACGTAACTCCAGCGTCACGCGGGGAATGTGATCGGATTTCCCAGAAAAGACAACTCGGAGCTGAAAATGTGACATTTATCAGCTGCCCCCCTCCTGTCACAGCTTCCATCCCCGCCAGGCTGCCTCCAGGACGTTTTCCCCGCGTGCAGAATGCAGGAGCCGGGGAAAATCTGCGAGCTGCTGCTTTCCAGAGGAGGATTCCTGGCGGGATGAATGAATCAGCTCCCGAGGGAGGCCGTGGGATGCAGCTCGGGGGTGGCAGACGCGAGCGACGGCGACAGACGGGGCTCCAGGAGAGCGGGGAAGTTCAGGGAACTCGGGATGGGTGGGTGGGATTGAGCTGGGCTTGGGCAGAGAGAGGAAAAAAAAAAAACAAATGACATGGATGCAAGGCAAAATCCACATCGGGAAAGAGGATGGAGCAAAGGTGGGAGGGAGAAGGAGGAAGGGAGAAAGTGGAAGGGAGAAGGAGGAAGGGAAAAGGAGGAAGGGAAAAGGAGGAAGGGAAAAGGAGGGAGGGAAAAGGAGGGAGGGAAAAGGAGGGAGGGAAAAGGAGGAAGGGAAAAGGAGGAAGGGAAAAGGAGGAAGGGAGGTGTTGCTCCTGTTTTGGGTTGGGGACAGGGATTGGCAAAGCAACTGGGTCAGTGACAGCAGTGACTGGGCATACTGGGAATGCTGCCCTTGGCCAGGGAGTCGGGACACATTTAAAATCCTCCTCCTCCTCACTCCAGAAAGGAACATGGAATTCCACCTCTGCTGAGCCCTGGGAATGCAGCAGCAGCAGCTCCTGGTTGGGCAGGGAATAAAAGCAAGAAAGTTCTGCATTTCCAGTTCAGACGGATCCAGCAACAGATTTGGAAAAGGCAGGAAGCTCCTGCTAAATAAACTCTCTTCCTGGCCTTGTTTCTCAGGGAACAGACCTGCTCCTGAGCTAAATGAGGATGCAAAGGAGACATATGGCTGCTGGGTGCAGCTGCCCACACACGGCTCCGGTGCTGCAGCGGGATGGAGGGAGCTGGGGTGGGCATGGAGGGAGCTGGGGTGGGGATGGAGGGAGCTGGGGCGGGCATGGAGAGGTCTGGAGTGAGAACTGAGAGGTCTGGGGTGAGGATTGAGAGGTCTGGGGTGAGAATTGAGAGGTCTGGGGTGAGGATTGAGGGGTCTGGGGTGAGGATTGAGGGGTCTGGGGTGAGGATGGAGGGGTTTGGGGTGGGGACGGAGGGGTCTGGGGTGAGAATTGAGGGAACTGGGGTGAGAATGGAGGGTCTGAGGTGCCTCAGCCTCTCCCTCTCAGGGTTCAGGGCTAAGGAAACAGGTGCTGAAAGAGGGGTTTGTCCTGCTCTGCTCTGGGACAGCCTCACCTCCAGTACTTTTGGGTACAAGAGGATCTAAAACTACTGGAGAGCATCCAAAAGGACATGGAGATGGAGAAGGGTCTGGAAGGAGCAGCTGAGGGCATTTGGCTTGTTCATCCCAATCTGCAGCTCCCTCACGAGCACCAATCTCTGCTCTCTGGGTGAGCCAGGACTCGAGGGAAAGGCTGAAGCTGCCTCAAGGGAGGTTTAGGCTGGATGTCAGGAAAAGGTTTTTCCCCAGAGGATGGTGGGGCCCTGCCCAGACTCCCCAGAGAATGGGCACAGCCAGAGCTCCAGGAGTGCCTGGACACCGCTCCCAGGGACAGAGCGGGATTGTTGGGGTGCCCTGTGCAGGGTTAGGAGCTGGACTCAGCGATCCTTGAGGTCAGGATATCCCAGGTGGGCTTCACCTTCCCAAGCCACGGCCACGGGAAGCAGCCTCAGCGCTGCAGCATCCCCACCTGGCTTCCAAGACAAAGCTCCTGTGCCTCGCTCCCCTCCATTTCCCTCGGCCATCATCCGAGCCCTGCTTTGGCTTTCCCAGACTCCGTCCACGGCACAACCAACAGGGAAATTCAACAGGGACAATCAACAGGGCCACGTCCCTGACCCACAGCGGCCTTTTCCACCCCTCCCAACCCGAATCACCCCCCGGATTTCCCCAGCACCCATCACCGCCTCCCTCCTGCCGGGTACCAGGGATGCTCTGGGTACCGGGGATGCTCTGGAGAGCAATTCGCTGATTGGCTGCCTGGCAGCCAATAGGAAGCCGAGCTCCATGGCAACCGGGCCTTGTTGCCAGGGGCAACGGGGCGGGGGTGACTCAGGTGTCCCCCCCCCTTTTTTTCCGTAAAGGCTCCGAACAGGGAAAAGTGGGGGCGGTGGGGATGGGGAGGGGGCTGCGATTCCAGCCACGGAGCCCCTCGGGCAGGGAGGATCCCGGAAAAACAAGAGGAGGGGATGGATTTGTGGGTGGAGCAGCTCCATCCTGAGCTCAGCGCAGGTCAAACATCGCTGCACCCATGGTGGCAACCAAGGGGCAGCTGCACGATGCCACCCGGGGCTGGCACCGGCAGTCCGGGAAAAGTCGGAGGGCTCGGTTGGAATTCTGCCAGGTAAAGGAGGATTTGGAGCTCACTTCCCCTCCTGCTCCCTGTCAGGACAAGTGAGAAAACCCCAAAAGCGGCACCACTCATCAACTCCATCTTCAAAGCTCCTGAATTCTCTCCTCATTCCTTGTTATCAGCTGGGGAGGGATCGAATTCCTCCCTCCTTTCCAGTTCCTACAGAAGCCGGTGAGATTCCCCACAGGAGGCCGGACGTCTCTGCCCGTGCTTAGTCATCGCTTTAAATCCTCATCTCCGCCCCCACATGACATCAAATTCTGAAATTATGATGCAGCTTGTGGAAGGGTTTGACTCCAGGTGAAAAAGAGGGGGAAATAACCTTACAGGAACAAGGAGACAGGAAATGCAGGCGAGGCGAATTCTGGAGAATCGGGCGGTTTCCTGGAGGAAAACATCTCAAAGCACAACGTCGTTATTCCTCCTCGTTTCAGGAGGAATAAAATGCTCTGGTATTTTGTTACCTCCCTCCTCATCATCAAGGCAAGGATTAAACTCAGGAGAGGCGTCGATTTATTCTCATTCTATTCCAGGAGTGTGACCCAGGACTGCCAAAATAAATTCCCATGTGATACCCAGGAATGGCATAAAGGGGGATAAAAGTTTTATAAACATCGATATTTCTTCTTTTAGGAAGAAATTCCTCGCTGTGAGGGTGGGCAGGCCCTGGCACAGAGTGCCCCTGGATCCCTGGAAGTGTCCAAGGCCAGGCTGGAGCAGCCTGGTTTACTGGGGGTGGAACTGGATGAGCTTTAAGGTCTCTTCCCACCCAAACCATTCCAAGATTCCATACTCAAATCCTTTCTTCCACTCTCCTCCTCTCTCTGGTCCCACCTGAGCCCCAGCTGTTCCCTGCTTCTCTTCAGCATCTGGCTACAAAAATCTCTTAAATGCTCTGACCCGGATGGGAAAACTTTGCTTAAATCTAATTTCTGTGTGTGGAAAAGCGAACAGGGAGAATTCCTGCCACAGTTATCCCGTGCCACATCTCCCAGACACCGAGAAAGGAACCAAGTGCACAAAAGCCCAGGAGTTAAAGGGTCCTAAGGAACATTTCCCTAAGCAAAGTGGGATTAAACAGATTTAAATTCAAGTTGTCTGGAGCTCCCAGCACCAAGGGCCCTGCTCTCCCCTCAGGTAGGAAAGGGATGTTACTGCTTTGATGTTAGAAAGAAAGGAAACAGTGATCCTGCTGCTCTCTTTTCCTTGGATTTTTGGGAGTTGCTTTAGGCTGAGCAATAACCTCTTCACCCCTCGTTCCCAAACTCTGGGGGAGGAAAAAAACAAACCCCAAAACCAGCACCAAAAGAACCCCGAATCCACGAAAAAGCGACGGCTCATCAGTGCCACAGCAAGGACGAGGAGCTGCTCCCCAAATGCAGCACTGAAGCTTTGTGGACAGTTCCTTGAGGCTTCCTGGGCACAACTACGGGAGAGAGGAAAAAGAAATGCAGGATGAGGATCCCCTGGCGGAGCTGCCTGCTCCATTTCACACCACTTCCCACTCCCTCGTCACGAGCTATTCCTGCCTTCATCCCCGAGAGCAGGGAACCGCTCGGCTGACGTCAAAGCAGTTTCCCAGCAACAATTAATGAGAGCTGGCCACCACAGGGGTTTCCTGAAAAGCCAGCAAGGAATTATCCACCTACTTTGCACAGTTGTCAGGATGCAGTTGGGATTTCTGTTAACCCCTCCGTGGGTTCAGCAGAAACCCTTGGGACAGCTCCTGATTTGGTTTTGTTTGGTTTTTTTTTTCTTTCTCAGAGCCTCCAAGTAGAATTCCTGCACCTGCAGCAGAGGTACCAAGCAGGAAAAACATGGAAAAACTCTTCTCCTGCTGGCATCTGCTGCTGTGCTGAGCCTGTGCCAAGCAGGAGAAGCGGCATTAAAAATTCTGGATGAGGGAATGAGGAATTCCCTCAGCTTCCTGAGCCGACCCGGCTGGCGAAGCACACCCCGAAACTTTGTTTAGCAAAAGCATCCCAGCTCCCAGAAAAGCTCCACGGGAGGAAGGGATGAGGCAGGAATGTTATCTGTGTCCCTCCTCCTGCTCTCCAGCTGCTGCTCCTGCTTTTCCCCACGCTGGCAGAGGCACTCATCACATGGCAGACACTGGGTGCTCTCCAGAAATGGATTTGAACGTAGAAAACAAAAAGGGGAAATAATGAGAAAAACCTCAACTTTATTTGCTGGCCGCCAGCAGAAGTTGGGATTGAGTGTGAAGTCTGAGGAGCAGGTAGAGAGAATCCTGAGATCCCAAAGTAAAATAACCACACCTCAATCCCTAAAAAAAAAAAAAAAACAGCTCCCAGCACTAAACCTGGAACTTCTTGGGTGTTAGGCAAAACTGGACAATGGACACGTGTGAGGAGGGGGGGGGGGAAAGAAAAACCAACAATCCAACCTCCTGATTCCATTAAACCCAACTCGGCGAGGGGTTTAAATTAATTTAAAACCGGGGTTAACGTACCACAGCGAACACCAGCGCCGTCCTCCCGAACGCCAAATTGCATAAGCCACCCCGAAAACGTCACGCGGCGCGGAGCCAAGCGAGCTTCCAACACCCCCCCGTCAACTAACCAGCTCCAAACAGGTAAATCCATTCAAATATAGCCCAAAAACATAACCTGGGAAGGTTGTGCCTCTGTAAAAAGCGACGGGGATTACGCAGGAGCGAGCTGCTTGGAGCACAAGGAGATTCCATGATGCTGTCAGGGGAACTCCCTAATGACATGGCAGAGCACAGGATGCCGACCGGGGATTCCCTCTCTCTCTCTCTCTCTCTCCGTAGGTGCATCCCAGGCAGCACAAAGGAAGAGGAGAGCTCATCTCTCCCATTCCCTAGTTTGGGATCTCAAAGATTTATCTTCATTTAGCTCCATTTTAAATTAACCCCATCCAGCAGCAGGAATCCAACGGGAGAGGGACGTCCCCGTCCCTGAAACATCCGCCCGCATTTAAGGTTTCATTTTGCACCCAGGGGATGGGGGGAAAGCAAAGTCCGATCGATCTTTCTTTCCTCAAGCCTCGAATAATTAAAACCTCGCTCTAAAAAGAAACTCACCGCGGTGGTTCCTGCGCTCTGAGCACGTCAGCTGTTTCCCGATTTCAACGGAGCCTCCATGGCCGCGAGCGGTTCAAGAGGAATTCTGCCAGGATAACCTCGCTCCAGGGAAGCCCCCGCCAGCTCTCCCGAAATGAAAAATAATTTAAAAAAAAAAATCCAAAAAAACCACGCTCTTTGCGGCCTTTTTGCGCTCTTTTGCTGAGAGAGCTCGGAGCTGTGGCAAGAGCAGATCCCAGCTGTTCCCAGGGATGTCGGCACAGCTCTGCCAACAGCCACATCCACACCCCCCTGCCGCTCTGCCTGCAAATCTTCAATGGAGCTGCCTCGGCGCAGCCCCAGACGCCGTTAAAGACGCAGCGTCCGTCCCCTGCCAGCCCCGGAGCCACGCGGGGAGGGACCAGCTCGGGGAGATGGACATGAGGCAGCGGCGTGTCCTGCAGCCAGGAGGGACAGCAGGGCCTGGGGGCATCAGGGCAGCATGGACAGCGAGGGAGAGGAGGGACAGCGAGGGAGAGGAGGGACAGCGAGGGAGAGGATGGTCCCAGCATCACTCAGTGAGAGAGAGAATGGTCCCAGCATCACTCAGTGAGGGAGAGGACGGATAGTGAGGGAGAGGATGGTCCCACCATCACTGGACAGCAAGGGAGAGAATGGTCCCAGCATCACACAGTGAGGGAGAGGATGGTCCTAGAATCACTCAGTGAGGGAGAGGATGGTCCTAGAATCACTCAGTGAGGGAGAAGATGGTCCCAGCATCACTCAGTGAGGGAGAGGATGGTCCCAGTTTCACTCAGTGAGCGAGAGAATGGTCCCACCATCACTGGACAGCAAGGGAGAGGATGGATAGTGAGCGAGAGGAGGGACAGCGAGGGAGAGAACGGTCCCAGCATCACTCAGTGAGGGAGAGGATGGTCCCAGCATCACCCAGTGAGGGAGAGGATGGTCCCAGCATCACTCAGTGAGAGAGAGGATGGTCCCAGCATCACTCAGTGAGAGAGAGAATGGTCCCAGCATCACTCAGTGAGGGAGAGGATGGTCCCAGCATCACTCAGTGAGGGAGAGGATGGTCCTAGAATCACTCAGTGAGGGAGAGAATGGTCCCAGCATCACCCAGTGAGGGAGAGGATGGTCCTAGAATCACTCAGTGAGGGAGAGGATGGTCCCAGCATCACTCAGTGAGGGAGAGAATGGTCCCAGCATCACTCAGTGAGGGAGGGGATGGTCCCAGCATCACTCAGTGAGGGAGAATGGTCCCAGCATCACTCAGTGAGGGAGAGGATGGTCCCAG
>JAIXNV010000936.1:250-15936 GCA_020917445.1 Riparia riparia
CATCCTCCTGTTGCCTGTAATCAAAAGAGAAAAAAAAAAAAAAAAAAAACGCCTTGTAACATCATTAGGACAGAAAAGTAAAAACCAGACCTTAATTGAAGCTTCCAGGTGTTCCCGTGGGGATGGGGCATACCCAGGATCTGATTTTAAAATGTAATAATGTTGATTAATTAGGATATTTACCAGGGACATCCAATATGAGATTAAATTGCCCCAGTTACACACCCCTGGGTAAACCCGTTGGAGGAGGACCGTTTCTTCCAAAGAAGCCTTCAAAGGTCTTCTTTGCCTCACTTTTTCTTTTTTTTATGACTGCTCACACTCTGGTTAAAAAACAAAAATTTACTTCTTGCAGGTTTTCTTCCTGATAGTAAAACTATACAGTATTTCTGGAATGTATTTAGAAGGTCTGCTTATTGTTCTAAATCTAAGAGAAAGAGAGTAATGCACTAGAGTTAATCAAGGATAACACTGATATAAATATGTAATTGTAGTTGAATAGGGTTAATTAAGGATTTTAGATTTAAAACAATATAATAGTATTTAACAGAGCTATGCATATATGAAAAATGTATAAAAAGCGAAATTCTTTTTATCACCACCTGTGCCTTCCCACCCTGCTCCAAGCAGGAAATTGAAAACACTCTCAGGAAATCTCCTGATCTTTACAGCAATCCCAGGCTTACCTACTTTTGGCAAGTGTCCTCTGGAGCTGTGCCCAGGCTGGTCTGGAGCTGGCAGCAGCCCTGCCCACACAGCACCTCTCAGCAGCAGCACCTGCCCTGCTCAGGGTGGCTCCTTCCCCCCACAGCTTCTCCCCAGTGCTGGCAGCAGCTCCCTGGGCCGGCTGAGAGCTGTCCCTGGCAGGCAGCAGAGTCCCTGCCCCAGCACAGCGCCCTGGGCTGCAGCACCCTGCTCTGCAGGACAGCCCTGGGCACCCCTGGCTGCTCTCCACAAGAGATAATCAGAGAATGTGCTCACAGAGTCTGTAGGCATTGGGATGTTGCAGCTTTAGGAGATCCCTGCAGAAGCTGCAGCTGCCTTGTCCTGCAGCCAGAGGTTCCTGTGTCAAGGGCTGGGAGTGATTCTCCTGCAGTCACTTCTCAGCTCCTTCCCAGCCCTGAGAGATTGAAGCTCTCTGTGCCTGTGTGCTGTGCCCAGGGTGGCTGCAGGCAGTGCCCCAGCCCTGCTGGGCTGGGAGAAGAGTTGCTCATTAAGAGAGATGTGTTTTTGAAGCTCTTCTTGGCTGCCAGGAGCTGCCTCTGTGCCAGGAGACTGGCACAGCTCAGCAGCACAGACACAGCACAAGGACTTTAATGACTCTCTTGGGGCTTTGTGCTGAGGCCCTGAACATCAGTCCCTGAGAGGGAGCTGAAGAAACCTCTCAGGAATTCCCAGTCAGAATCCAACTCCAAAGTTTCTTGAAGTTTTAATGGGTCCCACTGAGGGACAGGACAGAGAAAGTGTCCCCAGGCCCCAGGCTGAGCAGAGAACTGGAGGCAGTGATGACAGGTGGGCACAAAGAGAAGCCAAGTCCTGGTGTCCTGGGGCACAGCAGCCTCTGTGCCACCAAGGGCTGTGAGGAGACACCTTGTCCTGAGGCCCTGGGGCCTCCTGGCACAGCCCCAGCAAGGCTGGGCACTGTCAGCCCCTTGTGCTGCCCTCAGCATCCCCCTCACATCCCAGTGGCCTCAGGGATGTGCTGGAAGGAGTCCCTGGGGAGCCTTGGTCAGCAATGGCCCTGGGGGGCTCCTGAATGCTCCCAGGAACTGCAGGTCTTTCAAAGGACTTTGGGTTTGCTTTTGCCTTGGAGTCTGTGAGAGGTTTGTACAATCATGGCTTCCAATTATCTGCTTTAATTAGTCCCTTGAGTGGCTTTGTGGGTAATGATACTCAGTGGGGCTCATTAATACTTGAAGGAACTTCAGGTTTTTAAGGCACTTGGTATTTCCCTTTTGAACCTGACTCTGTGAGAGACTCTGCAATCATTGCCCCAATTATCTACTTTAATAAACCCCTTGGGATTCTTTGTCAGTAAAAACAGGGGGGCTCCTTAATGCTTCAGGGTAGTCAAGGTATTGAAGAACTTTTTGGCAGAAAACTGGGCCAAAAAAGAGTCTGAGAGGTTTGTGCAATCATGGCCCCAATTAGCTGCTTTAATTAGTCCCTTGAGATTCCTAGCCAGTGAGAACACTCAGTGGGGCTCATTAATGCTTCAAGGTACTCAGGATTAATTTAAGTACTTTTTTTTGCTACTGAGTCTCTGAGAGGTCTTTGTGCAATTCTGGCCTCCATTTTTCTCCTTCATGGGCTCCATGAAGAGCCTGTGTTGGGGATGGACCTCTGTGGGACCCATTGATGCATTGAGACACTTTGGGTTTTTCTTCTGACTTTCACTCCTGGAAAGGTTTGTGCAATCTCCTCTCAGGTCCTGAGGTTCCAGGGCTCAGCACCAAATGCACCACGGGACTCATCAGGATCAAGCAAGTCCTGACAAACCATAGTTCTGCCTTGAGCTCCCTCTGGTCTAGTGCCATTCATTAGGAAGTTTTCCTGCTGCAGTTATGGAGAAACATTTCAAAGAGCTTCTAAGAAATATGTATTGCTATTTTCAAGGGTGTATTTCATTACTGTTCTCATTACACAAGAGGTGGTTGCAGCATTCTGTGGTTGATACTGAACCAGGGTCTCCCAAGGAGGTCTGGCCTGCTCAGAGAACCTGTGCTTTCTGGTATGACCCAGTGTGGACAACCTTGCTCCACATTCCAAAACCACATCCTATCTATTCTCACTCACCTGGGACCTGCTTTCCTTGGAGACGTGGCTGCACTTAGCCAAGGAAGGATTTTTTTGTTTTATTTTTGAAACAATTTAAAATGCCTTAGTTTCACCATTGAAAAAAAACCTCCTTCCTCAAGTGTGTGCCAAGCCCAAGGTGCCACCAATAGCACTGCAGCCCTGCCCTGGGCCAGGAGTGAGGGTGGATCATCATTCCAACCTGCCCTGGGCCATTGCAAGGGGCTGTGGCCATGGACACTGCACTGACCCCATTGCAGCAGCCCCTTGCTCAGGGCTGGTGTCAGTGCCCAGAGCCAGAGGGGATCCCTTGCTGGGGGCTTGTGCCACGGCCACCTGCCCTGTGCCGCGCTGGCTGCTCAGGCGCCGCGGAAGCAGCAGCAAACGCCACTGCCAGGGCCAAAGGCCAGCTCAGCCAGACAGAAAGGGGCAGTGCTGGGCACTGCCTCCATGGCAGCCCTCCCTGGGACACCACACCTGGGTCACCCGTTGTTTTGGTTTAGGGAAAATTTGGGATAAAACTTCCGAATGGGGAGCAAATTTAAATGGCCCTTCCGCTCAACCGGTCTGGTAAAGAACTTTCTCAGAGAAAAGTGGAAAAATCTATTTTATTTAAAGTGCATATAAGTATAAGGAATGAATAGTATGAAACCATAAAACTTTTTGTTCTGGAGTGAGATGGTAAATTGACAAAGTTTGTGCTATGGATGCAGCTTGGCTTTTTTTTCGGCTTTTTATTAGTTTTAGTTTTTCTGGTGCTGTTGGAAAATGCCAAGGTCCAAGCCTTGATGGGCTTCAGGTGTAAGCTTTTAGTGGGGTTTTATTGTTTGTTTGTTTTTTAGTTTAGTGTAGGTTTAAATAGTTTTAAGGAAAAAAAAGGGAAAAAAAACCAGTTTAGGGTATTTTCCCATTTTAGTTAGTTGAAGCTAACTAAAAGCAGAAATATTTTTGTTTTGCAGGTTTTTTAAAGCTTTTGTTTAACACTTTATGTGGAGAAGAATGTGTAGGAGTTAGGTAGTTTTTTTAACATAAACTTGGTGTTTTTCTTTGTTCTTAGAACTAGTTTTAAATCACAGAACTTTATATACAGCACAAACAGAACAGATGATTGGGGATACAAGCATTATAAAGTTACTTTAGGATATTCTACTCTTTATCCCCATATTGTTGACTTACTAAAACTAATATATATATTCTAGCTCTGCACACACATACACTACACATACATATATATTAATAAACATAATATACAATACACAGCCATATACAGACAATGGCAGTGACATTCAGTACACAGTGATCATTACACACAGTTCTTAACAATCAGATCTCCTTGAGGTGCACATTCTGTGGTTTTATCTTTTTGCATTACTTACTATGTGTAACTTGGTCCTTGAGTAAAGACAATCCCACGGATGGGTTTGTCTGTACCTGAAGGAGAATTCATTTAAAGTGTCTTTCTTAACAAACTTCTTACATGTACTACTGGGACTTTATCTCCTGTATGTGGGGGCTTAGACTGGGTAGGGCTTGCTGTGCTGGTGGAACTTTGGGTGTTAACTAACTAGGGGGTTTTTGTTAGATGCTGTTTTTATTTTTGAAATATTTCTTACTTAGTGTTTTTAGGTGGTTTCTAACAGTCTGTTGTATTTTTTTACTTTCTTTGAAGTTGGTATATGGTGGGGGATATGGTACACTTAATGCTATGTTCTTTCGTTTAGTTGTTGATGAGGTTGTTTTTGAAATTATTTCTATTGTTTGATTTAATTATTTTAGGGGTACTATGTCCTTAAATAACTTGTTTTTTTAAGGTTTAGCATGGTGTTATGGGTTGTAACATGAGGTACAAGGTAGGTTTTTAGTTATTTTGTGGTGGCTTTTATTATTTTGAGTATGTAGTACTTACTCTGGTGTGTTTGGGGTAGTATAATTAATTTGCTAGGTAATTCTATATTTGTATTTGGATTATTGCTTGCTATATTATAGGGGTTTTATTTGTTTGGATTGCTTGATTGTAGTACACGTTTTACAGTTATGGATAACTTGAGAAATCCTCTTTATGGTTAGATTTATTTATTGGTTTTGTGCTTGCTTATAGGTGGTATCTTTAATATTTAAAGGACACTGAACATTTTTTAAAAGTGATGTAACTGATTTAAAAGAGAAGAAGGAAAGGAGAGGTTGAAAAGCCTCAGCCCCTACTTTTCTTCTAACAAACCAGGTGTAATTATTGATAAATTTTTAAACCATGTTGTTGGAACTAGGACGTAGAGTAGGATGAAGAAACTATAAACTAAACATACTTGGCACAAACTCTAGTATTTTATAAACTTTTTGTAAATTATGATTACTGAGCTTAGTAAAGTAATTATTTTAATTTGTGTATTTTTAGTGTAAAAGCTATGTCTTAGGGACAACATGGGAGTTATTTTTGGATAAGAAAATAAATTTAGGGACTAGAAAGATATAAAAATTTTCAAAAAGCTTGGGGAAGAGAAACGCCGAAAGGACTTTATTCTAAGAGACATTAGGAATTTCAGGAGTAACATGGCTACTGACTGTTTTATTTTTATATAAAGGACCACTAAAATGCAGTTAACGATCAATGCAAGTTTTTTCCACTCTCTTGAGTGTCAATAACAAGGTATTGTTCTGGTTTAGGGCAAATTTGGGAGAAAACCCCTGAATGGGATCCCTCTGGGGAGCAAACCCAAATGGCCCCTCCCCCCAAGCGGTCTGGTAAAGAACTTCCTTAGAGACAAGTGGGAAAAGCTATTGTACTTAACAAACAAAGTGCATACAAGCATAAAGAATGAATAATATGAAACAAAAAAAATTCTCGTTATACAGTGTGATGGCAAATTGAGAAAGTCCTTGCTGTGGGTGGAGCTCGGCTCTCTCTCAGTCTCTCATCAGTCCCAGTCCATCCTGCTGGAAAATGCCGAGGTCCAGGCCCTGCAGGTGCAGCCCCCTGTGCTCCCCAGGTTTTCAGTCCTGAGCAGGTTTAAACAGTTCCAAGAGAAAGGAAAGAAAAAACAGTCCAGGGAACTTCTCTGCCCTAGCTGGCTGAAACTAACTAAAAGCAAAAAAATCTCTGTCCTGCAGTCTCTCTAAGCCTCCGCTGAACACCCCATCCGCAGAAGAATGTGGAGGAGTCAGGCAGTTTTCTCAAAACAAACTCCGCGCTTCTCCTTGCTCTTAGAACCAGTCTTAAATGCACAGGACTCAATATACAGCACAAACAGAACAGACGATTGGGGATACAAGCATCATAAAGTTACCCTAGGACATTCCACCCCTTATCCCCATATCGTCAGTTTACTAAAACTAATATATACTCTAGCTCTACACACACATACATCTATAGAAAAAACAATATGCAGTATACAGCTACATACAGTGGCAGTACCATTCAGCACACAGCGATAATTACACATGGTTCTCACCCAATAATTAAATTTCCTTGGGGTACACAGCGTGTGGTTCTATTTTTCTGCATTACTTACTATGTGCAGCTTGGTCTCTGAGCAAAGACAATCCTACGGATGGGATCTTCTGTATTTGAAGCAGAATTGATCTAAACTGTCTTTTCTAACAAACATTTTACATGTACTACTGGGACTTTCTCTCCATCTACTGTATGTAGGGGCTCAGATTAGGCAGGGCTTGCTCTGTTGGTGGAACTTTGGGTGTTAACTAACTAGGTGGCTTTTGCTAGATGCTGCTCTTAATTTTTGAATTATCTCAGTGCTTTTAGGATGGTTTTTAGCAGTCCATTGTATCTTTTTACTTTTCTTGAAGCTGGTGCATGATAGGGGATATGGTACACCCACTCAATGCTATGTTCTTTAGCTCAGTTGTTGATGAGGCTGTTCTTGAAATGAGTTTTATTGTTTGACTTATTTTTCTCAGGGGTACTATGCTTCTAAAGAACTTGCTTTTTAAGGCTTAGAATGGTGTTACAGGCTGTAGCATGAGGTACAGGGTAGATTTTTAGCCATCCAGTGGTAGCTTCTACTATGGTCAGCACACAGCGCTTGCCTTGGCGGGTTTGGGGAGGGATGATGTAGTCAATCTGCCAGGCTTCCCCGTACTTATACTTGGACTATCACTTACTATACTATAGGGGCTTCACTTGCTTGGCTTGCTTGATGGCAGCACACGTCTCACAGTCATGGATAACCTGAGAAATACTGTCCATGGTTAGATCCACCCCTCGGTCTCGTGCACACTTATAGGTGGCATCTCTGCCCTGGTGACCTGAGGCATCATGGGCCCATCGAGCTAGGAACAACTCTCCCTTGTGTTGCCAATCTAAGTCTATCTTTGAAATCTCTATCTTTGCAGCTTGATCTACCTGCTCGTTGTTTCGGTGCTCCTCATTAGCCCGACTCTTGGGGACATGGGCATCTACATGACGGACTTTGACAGGTATCTTCTCTACCCGAGTGGCAATGTCCTTCCACTCATCTGCAGCCCAGATTGGTTTTCCCCTACGCTGCCAATTGGCCTTTTTCCACTTCTCCAGCCATCCCCACAGAGCATTGGCCACCATCCACGAATCAGTGTAGAGGTAGAGCTTAGGCTACTTTTCTTTTTTAGCAATGTCTAGGGCTAGTTGAACAGCTTTGAGTTTAGCAAGTTGGCTTGACTCACTTTCTCTTTTAGTGGCTTGTGCAACTTGTCGTGTGGGGCTCCATATGGCTGCTTTTTACTTTTGTTTTATCTTAACGATGCGGCAGGAACTGTCAGTGAAAAGAGCATAGTGTGTTTTTTCTGCTGGCAGTTGGTTGTATGGTGGAGCTTTTTCAGCACGTGTTACTTGTTCTTGCTCTTCTTCATTTATGAGACTAAAGTTTTTACTTTCTGGCTAGTTTGTAATTATTTCTAAAATCTCAGGGCGATTTGGGTTTTTAATGTGGGTGCGCTGAGTGATGAGGGCAATCCATTTGCTCCATGTGGCATTGGTGGCATGGTGGGTAGAGGGAACTTCTGCTTTGAACATCTATCTTAGCACAGGTAGTCGAGGTGCCAGCAGGAGTTGTGTTTCAGTGCTTACTACTTTTGAGGCGGCTTGAACTCTTTTATAGGCGGCTAAGATTTTCTTTTCTGTTGGAGTGTAGTTGGTTTTAGACTTTCGGTAGCTTTGGCTCTAGAATTTCAGTGGTCGGCTTTGAGTTTCCTCAGGCACTTTCTGCCAAAGGCTCTAGGACAGGCTATTTTTCTTTGCTGCTGAGAAGAGCACATTTTTTACATTTGGTCCGGTCTTGACTGGGTTAAGGGCTACTGCATGAGCGATTTCTTGCTTGATCTGGGCAAAAGCTTGTTGCTGTTTAGGGCTCCAGTGGAAATTGTTCTTTTTGTGGGTAACTAGGTAGAGAGGGCTCACAATCTGACTGTACTCAGGAATGTGCATCTTCTAGAAACTTATGGCGCTTAGGAAAGCTTGTGTTTCTTTTTTGTTGGTTGGTGGACACATGGTTGTGATTGTGTTGATGACTTCAGTGGGAATTTGATGCTTTCTATCATGCTACTTTACTCTTAGAAACTGGATTTCTTGAGCAGGTCTTTTAACTTTGCTCTTCTTGATAGCAAAGCCAGCCTTCAGGGGGATCTGGATGATCTTTCTTCTTTTCTTAAACACTTTCATTGCTGTGTTCTTCTACACAATGATGTTATCAATGTATTGTAGATGTTCTGAACCTTTACTTTTTTCTAGTGCAGCCTGGATTAGTCTATGGCAGATGGTGGGGCTGTGTTTCTACCTTTGGGGAAGTTGGTTTTATGTGTACTGCACGCTCTTCTAGGTGAAAGCAAACCCAGGCCTGCATTCTGCAGCTAGAGGAATGGAGAAAAATGCATTAGCAATGTCAATAGTGGCATACCATTTTGCTGCCTCGGACTCCAGCTCGTACTGGAGTTCCAGCATGTCCGGCACAACAGCACTCAATGGTGGAGTTACTTCGTTTAAGGCACGGTAGTCTACAGTTAATCTTCATTCTAAGAGACATTAGGACTTCAAGAAGCAACATGGCCACTGTCTGTTTTATCCCCACCCAAAGGACAACAACAACAACAACAAAATGCAGTTAATAATAATCAATACAAGTTTTTTCCACTCTCTCGTGTCCCACAGTGGGTGCCAATTTGAAGTATGTTCTGGTTTGGAGACAAATTTGGGGGAAAACCCCTGTATAGGATCCCTCTGGGAAGCAAACCCAAGTGGCTCTTCTCTCCGACTAGTCTGAAAAAAAAAAAAACCCCTTTTTGGACAAAAGTGGAAAAAATTATTTTACTAAACAAATAAAGTGCATACAAGTATAAAGAATGAATAATATGAAACAATAAAACCTCTCCTGAAGTGAGATGGCAAATTGAGAAAGTCCTTGCCATGGGTGGAGCTCAGCACTCTCTCAGTCTCTCATCAGTCCCAGTCCCTCCGGCACTGCTGGAAAATGCTGAGGTCCAGGCCCCGGTGGGCCGCAGGTGCAGCCCCCAGTGCTCCTCTGGGTTTTTTCAGTCCAGAGCAGGTTCAAACAGTTCCAAGAAAAAGGAAAAAAAAACAGTCCAGGGAACTTCTCTGCCGTAGCTAGTTGAAACTAACTAAAAGCAAAAAAAATCTCTGTCCTGCAGTCTCTCCAAGCCTCCACCAAACAGCCCATCCGCAGAAGAATGTGGAGGAGTCAGGCAGTTTTCTCAAAACAAACTCTGCGCTTCTCCTTGCTCTTAGAACCAGTATTAAAAGCACAGGACTCAATATACAGCACAAGCAGAACAGACGATTGGGGATACAAGCATCATAAAGTTACCCTAGGACACATGGTTACTGACTGTTTTAATTTTATATAAAGGACAACTAAAAAGTAATTAATAATCAATACAAGTTTTTTCCACTCTCTTGAGCGTCAATAGCAAAGTATTGTCCTCGTTTAGGGCAAATTTGGGAGAAAACCCCTGAATGGGATCCCTCTGGGAAGAAAACCCAAATGACCCCTTCCCCCAACCAGTCCAGTAAAGAACTTCCTCAGAGAAAAGTGGAAAAAACTATTTTACTTAACAAACAAAGTGCATACAAGCATAAAGAATGAATAATATGAAACAAAAAAAAATCTCATTCTGAATTGAGATGGCAAATTGAGAAGGTTCTTGCTGTGGATGTAGCTCGGCTCTCTCTCAGTCTCTCCTCAGTCCCAGTCCCTCCGGTGCTGCTGGAAAATGCCGAGGTCCAGGCCCTGGTGGGCCACAGGTGCAGCGCCCAGTGCTCCCCTGGGTTTTCAGTCCAGAGCAGGTTTAAACAGTTCCAAGAAAAAGAAAAAAAAACAGTCCAGGGAACTTCTCTGCCCTAGCTAGCTGAAACTAATAAAAAGGGAAAAAAAAAAAACACCAAAACAAAAAAACCCCCCAAACCAAACAAACAAAAAACAACCCAAAAAACCAAAACAAAAACAAAATAAAAAAAAAAACAAAAACAAAAACAAAAACAAAAAACCCCAAAACAAAAAAAAACACCAAAAAAACCCCCCTCTGTCCTGAAGTGTCTCCAAGCCTCCGTCGAACACCCCATCCGCAGAAGAATGTGGAGGAGTCAGGCAGTTTTCTCAAAGCAAACTCTGTGCTCCTCCTTGCTCTTAGAACCAATCTTAACAGCACAGGACTCAATATACAGCACAAGCAGAACAGACGACTGGGGATACAAACATAATAAAGTTACCCTAGGACACCCTGCCAGGGTAGGATTTTAGTGCACGAGGTGTCTCAGCAGGAGCCTGGGCTCCTGCCCTGGCTCTGTGTGCCAGGAGCCGGCAGCGCTGGGTGCAGGGAGCCCAGGGAGGGCACAGAAATGCTGGGCTGAGAAATGCTGGGGGGGACAGCGAGAGGGGCGTGTGCAGCTGGCCAGGGCACAGGAGCAGCACACACAGGGGCACAGCCTGCAGGACAGATGGCCAAGGGCTGGGCAGGGCTGGCAGGGCCACAGGCACCCAGGCCATTGTCCCCTGGGCTCTGGCAGCGCCTCTGGAGGCCCCACAGAAGGAACTTTCCTTTCAGGGGCTGCACTTTGGTCCTCCCTGGCCCCTCCCTGAGGAGGCTGGCAGGGGTTGCAGTTTGATGACATTTGTCCTTGCTGTCCCTCCCATCCCACTGCCCCACAAACAGCCCCGAGGCACCCGTGAGGGACAGGCCCTGCTGTGCCAGGCCTGGGCTCAGGGCTTGGCCTTTCTGCTTCCTCCAGCCAAGCCAGGCCTTGCTGAGCCCTGCAGTTCCTGCTGCTGTGCCCCAAGCTCCCTCGGCCGGTGCTGGAAAGGGACTTGAGGTACCTCGATCCTCTCGGGTGGTGAATGGGAGAAAACAACAGACTTCTCAGGAGGATGGAGAACAAACTTTTAGTTGCAAAATTCAGAGAATGAGATACTTGGCTGTGATCATGACACACAAAGCAAGCACATGGAGACCAGAAATTTCACAGGGCAGAGAGTTCCTCCGAGAGAGCCCAAGGTTAGGCCAAGGCCTAGAGCCCCTCTGCCTGTTATTTCTTACTTTTTATACATTTGTGGGTCTGGCTGTGGATTGGCTTCTGGAGTTATCACCTCCCAGCCGAATGGCCAGACCAACTCTCAGTTACAATTGTTTTCAGGTCAGAAATATGCAAACAAAGGACAGAGAATGAAAAACAAAGGATTTGTTTATGTTACATGTGTGAGCAATGGCAAAAATTTCTCCTAATATTGTATAGAAGCTAAAAAGACTGACTCTATCTTACGAAAAATTAAAAGGCTTTAAAAAACTCAGAAAAACAAGGGTGACACTTGGGTAATTTTAAAGCAACATGGAGTTACAGTAAATCACTTCAGAACACACTGACTGAGCAAACTCTAAGCAGTCCAACTTCCAGTTCTCCAGATTTTGAGAGGAGGAAGTCAGGAGAAGAGAGAGGGAGAGAGAGACCCACAGTCACCCTTGGATCCAGCACCATCTCAGCAGCTGTGAGCTCCGGGGTCACGGGATGTGTCCGTGTCACAGCCATGTCACAGCCTCACCTGCTCTGGTCCCTCTCACAGGTGGGGATTTTGGGGTGCCAGGGGCTTGGCAGCCACTTTGGAGCTGGACCAGAGGCTGCAGTGGCTGGGGCTGGGGCAGTGACCACCCCACCTATGCAGAACTTGTCCTGGCCCCCAAACACACACTGGAAATGTCTGAGGCCATTCATCATTTCTCTGCTCTCCAGCACCAAGGCAATGGACTCTGGCTGCAGCTCTGAGCTCATGCCCAAGGCAGCCACCCCGGGCAATGGGGCTCCATGGGGGTGCTCTCAGGAAACCACCCAAGAGTTGGGGAGAGCCCCAGAACTGCCTCAGAAATGTGGGAAACCCCAAAATCTCTTCAGCAATGTGGAATATCCAAAAACTCCCTTAAGAACCGGCACCCCTTTCCATCATCATCCCCAGACTTTGGATGTCTTATTGCAGACCCCACCCCATCACCACAATCCCAACTCAAATCCATCCCACCCCTGCCATCCCAAGCCCTATTTCCCCAATTTCACACCTCCCAAACCACATCCCACTCATCCTGTCCCACCCATTGCCCATCTCACTCCTCCTGGTTTTCACCCTACTTTACCTATTCCCCTTCCAACCTCATCCATCCCTGAAGGGCTGTGCAATCAAGTATTTTTTTTTCGTGAGATTGTGTAGTTTTAGCATGAAATGGTTTTGAGGTGAAAGATCAAACCTTCTCATCTCTTTGTGTGCCCAGAAATGGAGACCACCACACCAAATACCTCACAAACTCCCAATTCCTCCCCAATATGTCCCTGAGTCCCAGATTGCCCTGAAACACTAGTAAAACATGAGGCTTTAGATGCCTTTGATGAATTTGTTGATTTTTATCCCCAGTTTTGTCTGCATAAAGGGATGAAGATGAATCAAAATAATATAAGGGACGACCAAAGAAAAGGACCACCAGCCCAATGTCTTTCCAGTGCGGATCGCTGGGAACGTAGGTCACCAATTCTCTGGCCAATGTGGGTCATCTGAAGCAGGAGTAAGTTGGAGCAGTGCACAATGCTCTTCCCGCAGCTGAGGCACTCTTAGGTCTTCCCTTACTGGTGTCTCCGTTGGTGTCTGCTCAAGTGAGAGCTCCTGGACAAGCTCTTCCCACAAGCGGGACATGTGTGGATCCTCAGGTGGCGCATCAGGTGGGACCTTATGCTGAAGCTCATCCCATATTCCACACACTTGTCAGGGCTCTCCCAGGTGTGGATCATTTGGTGGATGACCACTTGGATGCTCTGGTGGAAGCCCTTCCTGTATTTCCCACATTTGTAGGGCATTTCCCCAGTGTGGATACGCTAGTGAAGGATGAGGGTGGAGTTTTGCTTGAAGCCCTTCCTGCAGCTGAGGCAGCAGAAGGGCCTCTCCTCTCTGTGAATCCGCTGGGGCAGGAGGAGACTGGAGCTTCTCTGAAACCTCGGGACACTTGTCAGGTCTCTCCCTGGTGTGGATCTTTAGGTGGATGATCAGTTTGGATCTCTGGTTGAAGCCCTTCCCACATTGCCCACACTTGTATGGCCTTTCCTCAGCGTGGATGTTCTGGTGGCGGATCAAGTGGGAGCTCTGGTTGAAACTCTTCCCACATTCCTCACACTGGTAGGGCCGATCCCTGGTGTGGATCCTCTGGTGGCGGGTCAGGGTGGAGTTGTGTCTGAAGCCCTTCCCACATTCCCCACACTTGTAGGGCCTTTCCCCAGTGTGGATCCTCTGGTGGCAGATCAGCTGAGACTTCTGGCTGAAGCTCTTCCCGCATTTCCCACACTCGTAGGGCCTCTCTCCAGTGTGGATGCGACGGTGGGTCACAAGGGTGGAGTTGTTCTTGAAGCCCTTCCCACATTCCCCACACTTGTAGGGCCGATCCCCAGTTTGGATCATCTGGGGCTGGATCAGGTGGGAGCTCTGGCTGAAGCTACGTCCATCTTCCCGGCACAGGCTGTGTCTTCCATTCTCCGAGTGAGCTGGGATGGGTTTGGAACCTGTCCTCATGCAGGATCTCCGGGGCTTTTCCTTCTCATTGGATTCCTGTGCCATGGAGCTGCGCAAAATGGCCTCTTCCACAAGGTTCTGCCCTTGGGATTTGTTCTCCCCGGTCTCCATCCTCAGCTCCTTGTCTGGGGGAGGAAGGACAAGGACAGGATGGGATTTGCCTCCATGCCTGAGAGACGGGGAACGAGATCCCCCCATTGCATGCCCGGCAGGATGGCATTGGCAGCGGGGTTGTCCTGCAGCCGGGGGGCATGGTGGGCTGGGAGATGGAGCAGGAGAGAGAGGAAAAGAGACAGTGACTTCCTCCTCACCTGCCTGGCTGCCCTGGAGCATCTTCCTTGCAGCCTAAACTAAAAAATTAAAAACTAAACTAAAAATGCAGTAGCAAAATAAAAAAATGCTGACAGAGTCAGAATACAGCCTGACACCCGGGTAGTTGGCGTGTTGCTAGCAGTGCAATCAAATCGTGGCTGCAGTCCTCCTGGAGTGACAGGTGTGGTTTTGTTGAAGCAATGATCTTGTAGAAGGGTGTAGTTTTCCTCTGAAGGTCCACTGGTGGTGCAGATGGGTCTGGTCTTCCTCTGGGAATCCAGTGGAAACCAGGCTGCTTCTGGTGTTTAAATCTCAGCTTATATCCAGATAGGAATGCTTGGCTCCTCCCTCTGGGTGGAGCATCTCACAATGGGATGATGTAATTTTATCAGTCATGCAGTTAGAGGCAATGGCCCAGTAACAGAAGATATCTCCCTGGAGGGAGGATGGGTCATGGAAGAGATCAAGAACATTGTCCCATTTGGTTTTGTACAGCTGGGCCATTAACAAAAGATATCTCCCTGGAAGAAGAATGGGTCGTGGAAGAGATAAAGAACACTGCCCCATTTGGTTTTAACAGCTGTGTTACCCTGGTTTTTCTGAGTTTTTAAAGCCTTTTAAAATGGAGTCAGATCCTTTAGTTACCATACAATATTAAGTGCAGATTTCTACTTTTCCCATAGATGTAACATAAACAAACCCTATATTTTCATTCTTTGTCCTTTGTTTGCATATTTCAAACCTGAAAAAACAGCTGTAACTGACAGTCGGTCTGGCCACTGAGGCTGAGGGGTGGAAACCAAAAAAGCCAATCTTCTGCCAGATCCACAAATGTATAAAAAAGTAAAGAATAAACAAAGAGGGGCTTCCTCTGCTCTCTGCTCGCTCAGGAGAAGGTGGAAGAATCTTTGCTTGAAAAATATTCATCTGCGTGTGGTTTCTTTGTGTGTGTCTCGGCGACATCTGGTGACCCCTACTGGACGAACATTTGGTGAGGTTTTTCCTTCCCACCCTTTGCCTGTTTTGTGTGTATCATGGAGAACTCTTTGGTTTGGGAACTTTGGGTAGATATCTTGGAGCGGAAAGGTGCTCAGATATCCCAAGAGGTGTTTCAGAATCTATTCGCATGGGGCAGGCAACATGGGTTCTTTCCCACTCTGGGATCTGTAATAAACAGATGAGAATGGTATGGCCTGAGGGACTATATGCTGGACTCCCTTGATATAGAATATGATGAAGAACTTGCAGGGGTGTATTTGCAGTGGAAATTATTTGAGAAAGCTGCATTTAAGTCGACCCCCCCCAGCTCACAGACTAGCAGCCCCATTCCGAAGCAGATCGGAGAGCTGGAGGGAGTCGAGATCATTTTATCAGAGCCTGAATCTGACCTTGAACTCCTTTGTGGTTCTTCCCCTTCATCCCCCATTCCTGCATGGGGGGGTTTCCCCCCCTCAGGTTCCGGCGCTGGTCTCAGGCAGAGAAGGGGCGGAACCCTGCCGAGCCCCCGTGGAGCGGAGCCACCGGGGCGGACCCCCGCCAGCC
>JAIXNV010000938.1:0-14736 GCA_020917445.1 Riparia riparia
GTTACTTGTTCTTGGACCCTTTTAGTAACAGGTGTTCCCAGTCTCTTTTTCTGGAATTGTAGTTCCTCAATGAAATCTGTTAGTGTTAGTCACTGAGGGCCTCTTAAAAGATTTTCAATCTGTTCAGGCTGTTCCCAGTGATCAAGGACGTGTCTAATCCCTTCCCACTGGCGTTCTTCTGACTCCAAGCTCAGTGGAGTTGCCATCAACAGCCAATCCAGAATGGCTAATTTTTGTAATAAATTAAAGTTAGTTTCAATTACAAAACACAAACTTTTAATTGTTAACTATCAAATGAGTTTGTTAACCTGAACAGGTTAAGCAAGACAATTTATCTTTTTCTGTTGTTTCTGGGTGTCCTACTATATCCACATCTTACTTTTATTATCCTTTGTTGTTCTTTCAGTGTTCTCAAAGCCACTAATAATTCCATATGATATGCTAAATAAATTAATGCTATTTGTACTTGATCTTCTATTATATAAGTATCAGTGTTGATCTGTGCTAAAACCCAATTGTGCATTCTAAAGTCTTGCTCTACTAAAACATCCTATACAATTAGTCATAAAAGCTACATCCCTTTGGTCCCAAGGTACAGTTGTTCTGTGCCAATGTCGTTGTCTCAGCCACTTCATGGTCACTGCTTTACACCGCTCACTCTGATGACCGTGTTTGCAGCAACCTTGCTGAAACATGGGAACTTCTCTCTGCGGGATGGCAGCTTCTGACCTTTCTGTACTAAGGGTATCTTGAATATCCAGGGGCTGGGTTATTCTTTATATATGCGGGTGGCACACCAAATGTGTTGCAGCATTATGTGAAATCCACAGCCAAAAACAATTTTCCATATGAGCTATAGCCTCTGGGCACCAAATGCTCTCTTCAGACATGTTGTGGATAAATTACAGTTTTACTTTAAACTGTATTTTGGACCTCAATAAAAAGGCTTAATCAAATTTAAGTCTTATTTAATTTTACTTTCAGGTCTCCTGGTGTCAAAATAATTTTCCAGTCTTTATTTGGTATAGGTCCTTTTACCCTTGAAGCATGAGTCTAGCCTTTTTCTGCTGTTTGAACAGTGGCTTCGTCAGGGAGAATCCATTGTCCCTCTTTTAGAGTTGCTCCTAGGTTTTCCATGGCTTCTACTTCTGCTAAAGAAAAGTATGGTGTTTGATTTTGTGTTCCTGCTTCCTGAAAAGTCATAATTACATTGCTGTTTTCCCTCTGGGCAGCTTTCTTAGCTTCATCACCAGCCAAATTGTTTCTTCTTGTTTTAATGTCTCTCCCTCTCTGGTGGCCTTTCACTTGAACCACTGCTATCTTTTTTGGACTCTTCAAAGCTTTAAGAATTTGAATTATCAATCCTTGGTGGACTAATTTTTTTTTTTTTTTTGAGTGTTTATAAATTCCCTTTGTTCCAAATTTTTCTAAATGTATGCACTACCCCAAAGGCATATTTTGAGTCGGTGTATATGGTCCCTTCTCAATCCTTTAATAACAGCAATGCATAGAAAAATGCATGGAGTTCACAGGCTTGTGCTGACCAGGATGGGCTAAGGGGACCAGATTCTTTTATTTCTAGTTTTTCTCCACAAATTATGGAATACCCAGATTTCCTTCTTCCGTCTACCACTTGGGATGATACATCTATAAATAATTTTTCTCCTGTTTTTAATTCTTGTTCTCTTAAATCTGGGCATATTTTGGTTTGTAACTCTATGACCTCCATGTATTAATCATGTATTAATTCTTCCCCTGGGTCCCCGTAAAGGAACTGAGCGGGGCTTTGTATATTTGTCACTCTCAGCTCTAATTCATGGGAGGCTATCAAGATAACCTCATATTTTAATATTCTGCTATCAATTAACCATGTTTTGGCCTCTTTAGCAAGGATTCCCCTAATATTATGAGGGTGTACACTTCCAGTGGTGCCACAAAGGTTACTTTTCAGGCTTCTACTAACACAGCAGTGACTACCAGAGCTTGCAGGCATGTTGACCAACTCTTACTAACTGGATCCAATAATTCTGAATAATATCCTACTGGCTTTCGGCTTCCTGCCCAACCTTGAGTCAATACTTCATAAGCCGTTTGATCTACTGTATTAACAAATAATTGAAAAGGCTTGTCTAAATTGGGAAAGCTCAGTACTGGAGCGTGCAGTAGGGCTTCTTTAACTTGCTCCAAATTTTCCTGATCCCTTTCAGTCCATTTCAAGCAATTGGTAGTTAATTTCCCATATAGAAATTTTACTTTTCTACTAAACCCTTTTATCTACTGCCGACAATAACCCCAAAGACACAAAAACTGCATTATTTCTCTTTTAGACTTTGGGGGTCCCATGTTCAATATTCCTGGAACCCTTTCAGGGTCTAGCTTTTCTTTTGCTTACTAATCCAATGACCTAAATACCGCACTTCTGACTCTACAAACTGCAATTTTGACTTTGATATCTTCAGCCCATTTTCACCCAGAAAATTTAGAAGCTTAATAGTACCCTTTCTAGTTTCCTCTTCAGTTTCTCTTGCTACTAACAAATCATCTACATACTGTAGCAACTTAATTCCTCTGGGTATCTCAAAGGATTTCCAAAGATTTTCTAACGCCCTCCCAAAAAGATTTGGTGCCTCTGTAAAACCTTGCGGTAGCACCATTCACCTTAATTGTTCTCTCCTACCTGTATCTGGGTTCTCCTACTCAAAGGCAATCCCTACTGCCCTCATCCAGAGACCAAGTTCAAAAGGCATCCTTTAAATCCACGACACTGTACCAAATGTAATTAGGAGGTATGTGGTTTAGCTACTCCTCGAAAGAGGGTAATGGTTCTTTGATTTACCGCTCTGAGATCCTGGACTAGTCGGTAGCTACCATCAGGCTTCTTTACCGGCAGGATGGGGGCATTATGTGGTGACACACAGGACTCCAACACCCCCTGATGTACTGAATTCTCAACCACCGGTTTCAGTCCCTTCCAACCTTCCCGTGGTATCGGATATTGTTTTACCCAAATGGGGATTTCTGGGTTCTGTATTTCAATGCTAATGGGCTGAATGTTTAATTTTCCTACTTCACCAGTATACCACACAGTGTCACTAATCTCGAAATTATCTTCTTCAGTTAAAGAATAGCTTTTAAGTTTTCCTTCACAGCGTATTATTTTAATCCTCAAGGCTATTATTAAGTCCCTTCCTAATAAATTATTATCAGCCTCTGGTATTAATACCAAATCATTCAGTTCAATTTTTTATCTGATTCATTCTGCACATTTTTAATTACAGGAATCTGAAAAACTTCTCCTTTAACCCCGATTACAGGGACACGTTCACGACTTACTTCACATCCTTGTGGTAGTTTCCTTACTGTCGACCTAGTAGCTTCTGTGTCCACCAAAAATGTGACTTCTTCATTTTGAGGACCTATTTTCAGTTTTATCAAGGCCTCTTCTAGGTGTTCTGTCCTCATTAGAGCCCCTGACCCCCCAGTCTTCTTGAAACATTTTGTCATCTTGCTGCTTCTTTCTACAGAATTTTTGTAGATGTCCTTTTTGTGTCAATAAAAACAAGTGGGTCCTGTACTTCTGGAGGTAGGACAAGAAGTTTGTAAGTGTCCTTTCTGGTGACAGGAAAACACGTGGGTCTCGTATCCCCAGAGGTGGGACCTGCCTTTTTCTGTTGTTTGTTCTTTCCTGAGCGCTTCTCTGTATCCATGGTTGTCTGTGTTTCCTTGACTGCTTCCATTGAAATCTGTGTTTTTGTCTTTTGCCTCTCCTCCTCATCTCTTCTCACATATACTTTGTGTGCTTCTCTTAACAATTCCTGAAGCCCTCTATCCTGCCAATTTTCTTCTTTTTCCAGCTTCTTCCTGATGTGCCCCCAGGCCTTAGCTACAAATTGTGTTTTCAGAAGGACCTGTCCTGCTGCAGTGTCGAGGTCTACATCTGAATATAACTGCAGGTCTTTTCTTAGTCTTTCTGACCAGTCTGCCAGGGGTTCATCCTTCCTTTGGTGCTCACTTAGAGCTTTCCTTATATTCTGCCCCTTCGGCACTGCTTCCTGAATTCCTCGGATAATCATCCACCGGAGATCACTCATATTCTGCCTGTGTCTTTCATTCTGATTATTCCAACCTGGATCTCGCATAGGTCATTTCTGATTCCCCTGGTCTGGCCCCTGACATTCTCTATCCCAAATCCTCATTCCTGAATGTCTAATCAATTCTCTTTCTTCCATGGTAAACAAGATTCCTAAGATAGACTGCAGTTCCACCCAGGTGTATATATTTGGCCCCAAGAACTGATCTCATCTCTCTGCCACTCCAAGAGGATCCTCCAGCAGCCAGCCCATCTCCTTCTTAAACTCCCTAACATCCCCTGTGTTCAGGGGAACACTCACATCACCAATAGGTCTCTGTTCTGGATTTGCCATTGGAACTTTTCTAAGCAGGTATAGTCCATCTTCCATTTTTGCTTCCACATCCCCATCATCACTTCTCCCCATCCCCTCCCCTCTAGTTCTATGTGCTACTGGCTCCTCCTGAATAGGGGGTGCGTTTGCATTTACAGGAGGACCCTCGGGGGCTTGGGGTTGAACGGGCTGATGAGGTTGCCTATAAGGGGGTGGGAGGTGATCTAATGGATCCTAGGGCTCCTGTCTGTCTTTTTTACCTGCTTGCTTTCTAATTTGTAAAGGATAGATTGGAAAACCCTTGCTTCCTTGCCTTCGAGTGACAAATTGACCTTTTCCCATGGGAAGCCACAGGGCAGCATATTCACTTTCTTCCTGATTGAAAGGTTTGTTTGAATTCACATACAAATTCAAAGCCTGGCAAATCCAATCTTCAAACAATCCAAACTTTGGCCAATATAAATTATCTTTCCCGATCATTTCCTTTGTCCATTCAAACATACAATATTTAATCATTTTTTTACTTTTTCCTCTTTGGGATTCCCATGCATCCCAGTATTGTAACATCATTCCTAATGGACTGTCCTGAGAGATGCTCCCCTTCTGAGAACCCCCCTCACAGTTCCCAGGTATACCAGGCTCTTGTGAATTTTCTTCATAATTTGCAGCCCCTGGGTCTAAGGAGTTACTTTTCCTTGCACCCATTTTTGGCGGCAATAAACCAAGAAATCCTTGGTACCAGAAGAATTTTGGACTCTCTCACTCACTCTGTGGTTCAGTCCTCTCACCTATTATTCTGTTGCACTATCTTGTCTTTTACCAACTGTTTGTCTCACGCCTAACTCCAGTCTTTCTCCCAATCTGTCTTCCCTGACTATATCCTTCTAGCCACTTTCCCTTGCAATCCCTCTTAGTCTCGTACTTAAGTTAACAACTATTTTCCTCTCAAAGAAAATTGAACTTGACTCAATTGCTCCCTCCTTATTCACCTTGCCCAGTGATCAGATTACTCACTTCTCCTCGAGGACCTTCCCCTGGTTCTCGGGCCGGGACCCTTCCTGCCAGTCCCTCCCAGGGAACCTCACAGAGAATTTGCTCATTCTCTCTTTGCACTTCCCTCCTTTCTCGGATGGTCTCCTCACAGAGAGCTGAAAACGTGGTATTGGGAGGTTCACACTTGCTTCAGGGGTCTGGGCTACGAGCCCCCATTTTAGATATTCTACACACACACAAACACACAGCTGCCTGCCTGCCCAACCCCATGATACTTACACAGTCCGTTTTCCCACACGGTTCTTGTGCACAAGATGTTTTACAGGCACCTTTACCTTTAGCTGGCACTCCAATGGCAGCCTTTGTGCGTGCCTCCTATTGCTGGCTTCCTTTGCTGATGCATTATCGTAATTGGAACTCCTTCTCCAAGGGAGCTTGGTCTAACCTCGGGACCACCTTAAAGGACCTGGTGGGGAGCTCCTTCCTGAGACTAGCCGTCCTTCCCCAGGCTGGAGTTCCCGGGTTTCAGCACCAAATTGTTATAAATGAAGCTCTATATGTCTAATTTAATAAGCAACAAAGTTGAATTTAGCAGCAATGCATTTTTTTTTAAGTGTCATTTTATAATCAAGCATATAGAAAAATTTGGCAGTGATTAATTAAAGATAAGTAATGTTCAGATAAATCATAAGCAAAATGACTGGGGTACAGAGGGGGGCTTTCTCACCCTACTTCATGTACAAAACAGAGTAATCCCACTTAGACTTATATACTGTATGCTAATACATATTCATTAATATTTCTTGTAAATCTCTTTCTATTTTCAATTTGTAAAATCTACATCACTATACTATATATATATATATATATAGTGCATGCTCCACTTGTTGTTAGATGGTCTTCTTGGCTTTTTGGTGGTCTTCTTCAGATGAAGGCTCATCATCTTCCTCACATCCAATGAATAACCTTACTGTTTGCGCCTGTGCTCTAAATTTTGTGTTAATCATAACTACGGATTTTGTTCCAAGTTGTAATTATTTCACGGATCAAACCACCACCCAAACTCCCTTCCTTGGAATAGTCTCAACTTTGTCCATCCCAAGGCCAGATCTGTCTTAAGACATCCTGGATCCCATAACACCTGCAAAGGGCCCATCTCCCTACCTTGGAGTAGTCCCAGGTTTGGCCAATCCAGCTTTGAAACTCTTGCTTATCTCAAACTGCATCCTATATCTTATTTTTCTCATGTAGCATTTGCCAAGGGGCCCTTTCTGCTTTGTAACACTAATCACATCTACTTTTTCCTTTACTACTTTATGACAAGTATTTTCTAAAATATATATTTTTAAAATATTGATATGATTACAATTAGCATGAATCATTTTCATTTAGTACATATCTATAGTTTGAGATAAGCAATGTCTGATTGATATTAATCCTCAGCACATTAAATGCAAACTAATTAAATATAAAAAACAAGACCCTTCATGACTGACAATGAATCAGACTTTGTCCCCACCCCCTCCCCACCACCTCCTTCATCCAACCCCTGGCACTCCCATGGATCAGGAACAGTGTGGCCAGCAGGAGCAGGGCAGTGATTCTTCCCCTGTGCTCAGCACTGGTTGGGCAGCACCTCAAATGCTGTGTCCAGGTCTGGACCCTCCAAGTATGGAAGGCCATGGAGGGGCTGGAGCATGTCCAGAGAAGGGCAACAAGGCTGGTGAGGGGTCTGGAACACAAGTCCTGTGAGGAGGGGTACAAGATTGGACCTTATGATGTCCAAGGACTTTTCCAACCTTGCTGATTCTGTGATTCTCTGAAACCACCCTTGCAGCAGGTGCAGGATGAGCCCTGGGCCTCCTCTCCAGAAGCTCCAGCAGCCCAGGTCCCTCATCTTCTCCTCACAGCCCCAAAGCCCATCCTGTCAGTCCTGCAGAGCCTCTGCAGCTCCTCCTCCTTGTCCACAACAGGGAGCCCCACAGCCAGACACAGCAGCCCAGATGTGCCTCCCTGGCCTGTGGTGCCTCTGGCAAGGGAGCAGCACGAGGCACTGCAGGAGCCTGCAGACAATTCCTGCAGCACTTGGAGAAAAATCCTGCTCCCCAAGAGAGGTTCCCATAGTGCTGGGAACTCAGGAACTGAAATGGAGAGTGGGACCAGAGAGTAAAGGGCAACCAGGGATGGGCTGTTTGCAGGGGAGGGAACAACAGGAAAAATCGGTGGGCAATAGGAAGAAATTTGTAGCAGGAAGAGTAAAGAAAGCCAAGGTGAAGCAAAGGAAATGCTGAGGGCAGTTTGGGAGTGGCTTCCAGGCAGCCCTGGCTCTGAGCAACAACACCTGCAGTGGCACAGGAAACTCCCAGCTCATGGGAACAAACTTTCTGGATGACTTCAGAGGCCACCACAAACCTGAGTGCTTTCCCTGTTGTCCCCCAGCCCTTCCTGGCCCCAGGGGCTGATGATGGCATTTGTGCTCCCTCAGGTTCATCTCCCCACACCAACACCATGGGGGTGCTGACGCCTGCTCTGGGCAGTGCGCACAGGGGCTCCTGAGCCAGTGCTGCCGTGTCTGTGCCTGCAAGGATGAGGCACCTGTGTGAGCTGGGGGAGAGGCCAGGGCTGCAGAGGGGGGATGTTGTTGGCAGGTGCATGAGGACGCTGTGAGACGCTGCCCTTGGGTGTCCAGCGCAGTGGGGATGGATCAGCCCCTGCTCTGCTGCTCCTTCCCATCTCCCCCAGGGACCTTGCAGAGCCCCAGCCATGCTGTTTGCCCCCAGCCTGCCCACGGCCACCCTGGGGCTGCTCACGGGGCTTTTCTCTGCTGAGCATTGGCCTGGGTGTGTTCTGGAGAGAGCCTGGGCAAGGAGCCTGGAGCCCCCAGGCCCTGCCCTGAGGCATCAGCGCTGCCCCAGTAGTGCCCATGGCCTGTCCCTGCTGCAGCCCCGGCACTGCCACCCCCAGCACTGTGCCCGGCCCCGAGAGCACTCAGGCCCTACAGCAACACCAGGGCCAGGAGGGCAGCGGGGCAGGGCCATGGGAGCAGCACTGGCAACACCAAGTGCTGCTGCTCCTGGGCACAGCTGCTGTGCCAGCACTGATCTGCCCCCAGCTCTGCACACAGACATTGCTGCTGCAGCTCCAGAGGAGGGAACAAAAGGGGGATCTCTGCAGAAAACTTGGCTGAGAGATTGTTTTGTTCATTTAAAAGCCACCAAGAGTGCAGCCCCTCATGGGCACAATCTGTGGCCATGGGGAAGGTGGAAAGAAACAAAATGAGACATGGCACAAACAATGACATATCTTCGTGGAGAAGATTAATTAAGAAAAAGAAAGAAAAAGAACCTGCAAAATGAAACCAACAAGAAGTATCAAATGGAACTTTTATTACAAGTGATTTTCAGAAATTGGCCAGCAGATGTTTCTGAAACCATCCAGTCATCAGTCTCCACACTGCAGCCTTGAGCTCCTGGCTCCTCAGGCTGTAGATGAGGGGGTTCAGGGCTGGAGGCACCACTGAGTACAGAACTGACAGGACCAGATCCAGAGATGGGGAGGAGATGGAGGAAGGTTTCAGGTAGGCAAACATGCCAGTGCTGAAGAACAGGGAGAGTACAGCCAGGTGAGGGAGGCAGGTGGAAAAGGCTTTGTGCCATCCCTGCTCAGAGGGGATCCTCAGCACAGCCCTGACGATCTGCACATAGGAGAAAACAATGAACACAAAACATCCAAGTGCTAAACAGGCAATAACTGCAATGAGCCCAAGTTCCCTGAGGTTGGAGTGTGAGCAGGAGAGCTTGAGGATTTGGGGTACCTCACAGAAGAACTGACCCAGGGCATTGCCATGGCACAGGGGTAGGGAAAATGTATTGGCCGTGTGCAGGAGAGCATTGAGAAAGGCACTGGCCCAGGCAGCTGCTGCCATGTGGGCACAAGCTCTGCTGCCCAGGAGGGTCCCGTAGTGCAGGGGTTTGCAGATGGACACGTAGCGGTCGTAGCTCATGATGGTCAGGAGGAAATACTCTGCTGAGATGAAGAACAGAAAGAAAAAGGCCTGTGCAGCACATCCTGTGTAGGAGATGGTCCTGGTGTCCCAGAGGGAATTGTGCATGGCTTTGGGGACAGTGGTGAGGATGGAGCCCAGGTCGGTGAGGGCCAGGTTGAGCAGGAAGAAGAACATGGGCGTGTGCAGGAGGTGGCCGCAGGCTATGGCGCTGATGATGAGGCCGTTGGCCAGGAGGGCAGCCAGGGAGATGGCCAGGAAGAGGCAGAAGTGCAGGAGCTGCAGCTGCCGCGTGTCTGCCAATGGCAGCAGGAGGAAGTGACTGATGGAGCTGCTGTTGGACATTTGCTCCTGCTGGACATGGAGATCTGTAAAAAAAGGAATCATCAAATAGTTCAGTTTATAGAGGAATTTCAATATCCCAGTACAGCTTGGTGGCACTTTCCCCCCACTGCCTGCCCAGGGCTCTGCTGCCTGGAGCTGTCCCTGCCTGCAGCTGCTTCCCTGTGCCCAGGGCTGGGCCCTGCCAGTGCTGCCAGAGCCCAGCTCAGCCCTGGGGGCTCAGCTCTGCCCTGCAGAGCCCTCCCAGCTCAGGCACTGCCCAGGGGCAGCTCTGGCTCTGCAGGCTCTGATGGCAACCTCAGAGCAACCCTGAGGAGGCTGGAAAAGTGACACTGGTGCTGCCTGCAAGGGACCCTCTGCTGATTTCTGTCACTGCCTGGTTTATTAAGATCTCAGAGAAAACTTTTATTTTTCTCAACCTGAACTGAGATATGAATATCTATGTGCAATTTCCCATCCAGGCAACCCAGAGCAGTAGATTAATAAAACAGGATTTTCCCTTTTATGCAGCCCCTGCCTTGCTATGGTCCCTGTATAATGTACTTGGAAATGTTCTGCCGTTAAATGTCATGCTGGGAGCAGTCCTGAACAATGCAGCATCCTCAGCACACGTAGAGAACATTTCCACGCCTTACCAGCTGTCTCCTTCCACCCAATTCTTGTCCCCCAGTGCTGGGAGCAGCTCCCAGGGCTGGCTGAGAGCTGTCCCTGGCAGGCAGCAGAGTCCCTGCCCCAGCACAGTGCCCTGGGCTGCAGGACCCTGCTCTGCAGGACAGCCCTGGGCACCCCTGGCTGCTCTCCACAAGAGAGAATCAGAGAATGTACTCACAGAGTCTGTAGGCATTGGGATGTTGCAGCTTTAGGAGATCCCTGCAGGAGCTGCAGCTGCCTTGTCCTGCAGCCAGAGGTTCCTGTGCCAAGGGCTGGGAGTGATTCTCCCGCAGTCACTTCTCAGCTCCTTCCAAGCCCTGAGTGATTGAAGCTCTCTGTGCCTGTGTGCTGTGCCCAGGGTGGCTGTAGGCAGTGCCCCATCCCTGCTGGGCTCTGAGAAGAGTTGCTCATGAAGAGCAATGTGCTTTTAAGCTCCTCTTGGTTCCAGGAGCTGCCTCTGTGCCGGGAGCCTGGCCCAGCTCAGCAGCACAGATGAAGCACAAGGACTTTAATGACCCTCTTGGGGCTTTGGTGCTGTTTACATCACACTCAGTCCCTCAGAGTGCGCTCAAAAAACTTCTCAAGAACTCACAGTCAGATTAAAAGTCCATAGTTTCTTTAACTTTTAATGGGTCCCACTGAGGTGACACAACTCATAGGAAAGTGTCCCCAGGTTCTAGTTAAGCAGAACACTGCAAGTACTGTGGACTGGTGAGGACAAACAAGGAAAAGGTGTCTTTGGGTGCTGAGCAAACATGGATGTGTTTCATGAATGCAAAGGGCCAAGGCCTGAGCTCCAGCCCCTGCCAAGGCAGATCCTGTCTCTCCCTCCTTGCTCAGGGCTCTTCCCAGGGCACTGGGATGTGGGGATGTGCAATGCCAAGGGCAGCACCATGGGGTGGCCCCTGCCAGGCCCAGGCTGCTGAGCAGGGACGAGGAGGCAATGAGACCCCAGAACTGCAAGGGTCACTTGTCCCCTCCTGGCCTCAGTGCCAAGGCCAACATCCATGGCCAAAGTGCTGCAGGAGTTGGCTCTGTCAGGGCCTTTCAGCTGCTGCCCATCCCTGTGCCCTCTCCAGTCCAGGCTGTCCTACGGTGTCCATGCCCTGCGCCTCTGTCCCTGCAGCTGTCGTCATCCCCCGGCTGCCCCACCTCGCTGGCCCCTTCCTTTGCTGACAGCTCTGCATCCTGCCTGCCTCTGCCTGGGCACACAAAGCCTTGGGCTGCTCCAGATTCCTTCTGGGGGACGTGTTGTACCACAGCCCTGCCCTGGGAGGGAAATTCCTTCCTCCTGGTGCCCAGTCTCGACCTCCACAGCTGCTCTTGAATTATTTCTTTCTTTCTCTGGCTGTTTTTCACTATGTGAAAAGGATCCACCATCTCTTAAAACACTCTTTAAACACTCTCATGGCTCTCCTCCACTGTCCTCAGTCTACACCCCACAGAGCACAGAGCCCCTTTGCCCCTATAGAGTGGCCATGTGCCCAAGGCCTCCAAACCCCTTGGGAGATCTCTGGGTCCTGTCCAAGGTGTTTGCCATTGAAAACATTCAGCTGATAGTCTAAGAAAATCACCAGATGACAAGGCCAACTTGACCTGTCTGTCCTGGCTGTGTTTTTCTGGGAGCAATCCTTGGATATACTGAATTTGGGAGGCCAAATTCTAATTTTGGCCATGGTCCCTGGAAAAGAAGACTGGTTCTCTTCCACAGGAAAGAAGGAAAGGAGCCCCACTGTTTCAGAGGCAGATGAGAGGTGATCACCAGAGGTCAAGGCCAGCCAGATATGGCTTGATTTTTTCATGGAGAGACCCTTGCATACAGGAAATTTTTTAGGGAGTGTACCAATTTTGGCAATGGGCATCTGAAAAGATGGACGGTTCTTTTCCATAGCAAGGAAAACACAGAGCCCCAGTGCTCCAGGAGCTGATGAAAGGCAGCCCTTGACGTTCCAAGATCAGCCAGACCTGTCAGGTAGCCCCTGGGAGGCCAAGCCAGCCAGACCTGTTCCATGTTCCCTCGGTTCCATGGGGCCCCACAGTGTCCCAATGGTCCCTCGCTTCCATGAGGCCCTGAGGTGTCATAATGTTCCCATGGTTACAGGAGGCCCTGAAGGGTCTGCATGGTTCCATAAGGCCCCACAGAGTCATAATGGTCTCTTGAGTCCATGAACCATCTCTTTGTCACCAGAGCTCCGTGGTTTTCACAGGGTGCAGTGGTGCTGCAAGGATCCCTTGGTTTCATGAGGTCCCCACAGTGTCACAGTGATCTCCATAGGAAAGAACGAACCAAGCCCCAGTTTATCAAGGGCAGTCACCGGGGGCCAAGGCCAACCAGATTTTGCCTGGGAGCAACCCTTGGATATACAGAATTTTAGAGGTGGAATCCCAGTTTCAGACATGGACATCCCGAGGACATCCAGAGGAGAAGGCCGGTTCATTTCCATAGGAAGGGAAGCACGGAACACCGGTGTTTCAGGGCCAGATGAAAGGCAGCCATCAGAGGCCTAGACCAGCCAGACCTCTCTGTCCTGGTAGCTTTTGACTAAAAGCAACACTTGGATATATAGGGAGTTTTGGAGGTGGAATCCCAATTTCAGCCACTTCTGTGTAGATAAGAGGGATGCTTCTTTTCCATTGGAAGGAAAGCACTGAGCCCCAGTGTTCTGAAACCAGGGGAGAGGCAGCCCCCAAGAGGTCAAGGGCAGCCAGACCTTCAGACCTGTCTGTCCTGGCAGCTTTCAGTTGGGAGCAATCCTTGGATGGATGGAATTTTGGCGGTGGAATCCCAATTTTGAACATGGGCACCTGGTTGAGGTGGATGTTTTTTTCCTATAGGAAAGAAAAGCACAGAGTCCAAGTAGTTTGGAAGAAGATGAGAAGTAGCAACCCTTAGGCCAAGCCAGTCAGACCTGTCTCTCCTGGCACCTTTCATCTAGGGGCTATCCTTGGACTCAGGGCATTTTAGAGGTGGAATCGCAATTCTGGCCATGGGTGCCTGGACAGGAAGAAGGGCTCTCTTCATTAGGAAGGAAAGCACCGAGCCCCAGTGTTTCAAAGGCACATGAGTGCCAGCCCACAGGAAGCCAAGGCCAGCCAGACTTGTCAGTCCTGGCAGCTTTTGTCTGGGAGCTGTCCATGGATATAGGGAATTGTGGAGGCAGATTCCCAGTTTTGGCCATGGGCACCTGGTCGAGATGGAGGTTTTTTCCTGTAAGAAAGAAAAGTACATGGTCCCAGTGTCTCAAAGGCAGATGAGAGGTGGGCCTAGGTGGCCAGGGCAGCCAGATCTGTCTCTCCTGGCAGATTTCACCTGGGAACAATCTTTGCATAGAAGGAAATTTGGAGGAGGAACCCCAGTTTTGGCTATGGGCCCCTGGAGAAGGACAGTTCTCTCCTATAGGAAGGAAAGCCCAGAGCCTCAGTGCTCCAGGAACAGATGAGAAGCAGCCTTCGACATGCAAAGGTCAGCCAGACCTGTCAGGTGGTCCTCAGGAGGCCCAGCCAGACCTGTTCCATGTTCCCTTGGTTTCCTGGGACCTCACAGTGTCACAATGGTCTCCTTGGTTCCATGAGACCCTGGAGTGTCACAATGTTCCCTTTTTGCTTCTGGAGTGTCACAATGGCCCTGTGCTTCCATGAGGCTGTGCAGTGTCACAATGGCCTTGTGGTTCCACAGAGCCCTGATGTGTCACAATGGCCCCTTGGCTCCATCTGCCCTTGCTGTGTCACAGTGATACCTCCATGACACTACAGGCTCCACCAGGTCACCACGGACCCTTGGTTCCTTGGGGCCCCTCAGTTTCACAATGGTCTCCTTGATTGCCTGAGGCACCACAGTGTCACAATGGCCCCTTGGTTCCAAGAGGTTCCGTAGTGTCACCATGGAGTCCTTGGACCCGCATTGTCAGAGCTGACCCATGGTTCCATGAGCTTCTGTAGTGTCACCGTGGTCGCTGTCAGAGGCTGGATGAGATCGATGTCCCGGGACACCTTGGGATGTTCGGAATGCCTGTGTGGGGTCAGGGCTGGGTCAGGCCTTGGTTTGTGCTGGGACAGAGCCCCGCCCCCAGCCCTGGCTCTGCAGAGCTGTCAATCACACAACAGGGGCTGTGCTAACCCAGCACTGATTGGCCGAGCTCTCAGTCAATCACACAGCAGGGGCTGTGCCAATGCACCTCTGATTGGCCAGGCTGTCAGTCAACCACACAATGGGTGGTGCTAACACAGCTCTGATTGGCCAAACTGTCAGTCAATCACACAACAGGCAGTGCTCACCCGCCTTAGCTCAGCTGTCAATCACACACACACACACACACACACACACACACACACACACACACACAC
>JAIXNV010000939.1:0-15911 GCA_020917445.1 Riparia riparia
AGGAGAGGAGAGGAGAGGAGAGGAGAGAAGAGAAGAGGAGAGAAGAGAAGAGAAGAGGAGAGAAGAGAAGAGAAGAGGAGAAGATTAAGTTCCAGCTGGTCATCTCAGATTTGTGAGCTATATGCTTTGTACCAGGCTTTAGAACTCCTAAAAGACAAATTGGAGACTCTTTATACTGATTCAAAATATGCTTTTAGGATTGTACATACCTTTTGGGAAGATTTGGAAAGAAAGAGGTTTGATCAACATCTGAGGGAAAGGTTGATTCATTAAGAATTGATACTCAAAGTGCTTGAAGCACTAAAGGGACCGAAAGAGATAGCGGTAATATATGTAAAAGGCCATTAGAGGGGAATGAGCTATTTAGCAAGGGGAAATAACACAGCTGATTGGGCTGTGAAAAAAATCAGCTTTTAAATAAAAAAATAAAAAAAAAACCCTAAACAAAAACAAACCACCAAAAAAACCCCACCACCACAACAACAATTCAGGTAAATACAACAGAGGTTTGGGAAGAGCTGCCAAAAGCTTATCGCTCTCAGGGAAGGAACCTATTAAAAATTAGAGGCTAAGAAAGAACAGGGGAAAATGGGTACTCTTGGATGGAAGAGAAATTTTGCCCAAGGCCTGTGCATGAAGGATTTTAAAGCAATTACATCAATGCACTCATTGGGGCACAAGGGCCTTGTGTGATCATTTTTTTTAAAGTATTATGGCTGTATTAGGACTTTTTAAATAGCCAAACAAATAACACAAGGGTGTCTTACCTGTCAGAAGGTTAACAAGAAAGTAATGAGACAAACCCTGACAGAAGATAGCATACCAACCTTTTGAGAGGGTTCAAGTGGATTATACTGAGCTTCTGAAAGTTGGTAGATGGAAGTATCTTTTAGTGCTAGTAGTCCAACTAACACTCACTGGGTAAAACCTTGCCCAGCTGCAAGGGCCACTGCCAAATTTGTAGTTAAAATATTATTGGAACAAATTATTTCCTGATCTGGAGTTATTTGGGCCATTGATTTTGATCAGGGCCCCTGTTTTACCTCTAGTGTTATTAAGGGTGTAGCAACAAGACATGGGTATTTCCTGGGAATATTATACTCCTTGGCACCCTCAGAGTTCTGGGAGGGTGGAAAGGATGAACCAAACTCTACAACAGCAATTAACAAATGAATGATTGAGGCTAAGATGTCATGGGTAAAATGTTTACCTCTAGCCTTGCTTAAAATGAGAACACTTCCCAATGCAGATATGGGGCTTTAAGGATATGAAATGCTTTCTGGAATGCCATATTCCCAGGAAATACCCCAAACATCAATAATGATTGAAGATATATCTATTCGAAATTATATCCGATCGGACAGCATGTGACCAAGTTAAAAGAAAAAGGAATGCTAGCCCAGACGGGACCACTGGGGTTTAAAATTCATAAGATACAACCAGGAGACTGAGTATTTATTAAAAGCTGGAAAGAAGAGACTTTAACCCCAAAATGGGAAGGTCTATATTTAACTCTCTTAACAACAGACACATCAGTGAGAACAGCAAAGAAAGGGGGATTCACACATCAAAAGCCAAAGAACCAGTGGAACCACCAATGATGCCAGTGGAAAATCACCTCACAGCCCAGGGATCTACAAATAACCTTGGAAAAGAAGGGCAAGTGAATGTCGAGGAGACATCCTAAAAAGAACCACCTAAGACCAAGAGAAGTAGAATGTACCAGCCTGAATTGTGACTGTAACCCCTGGGGCTGTTTTGGTACATAGAATGTAGAGAGTTGTGGTATGCCCTCTTATCGGGAGCCAGGATTCTGAGAGGCCTTTGTTTGAGTTGTGAAAGTTAAATCCAGAAGGAAACAGATCTAGCACTGAAAATATTAGTGACAACAGGCTGACTACACCAGGATAATAAAAAATAGTGGAAGCTATGAGTGAACAAGACTAAACACAATTTGTGGGCAAAGACAGATCTTAAAAGAGTGGAGTGTGACCTCGACAACCTACCAGGTAAAGGCAAAGAATTAAGAGAGAGTAAAGAGTCAGTGGGTGAAAAACAACCAAAGAGCAACATCAGGGGGCAAGACGAGATTAATCCCTACCCTTGCCATGAAAAAGATTCAGACCCCAACTGTTGGTGGCAACCCAATAGGTTGGTGGAATGGAAGGGTACTTTATACTGGACCCCCACTCATAATTACTACCTTAAGTCTAAATCCGGCCTGGGCAGGGTCATGCACCCAGTGTTATCAAACCATCCGATATGGATGAGGCTTTACATCCGCCACGGTAGGAAACACTCAAGTGAATGCAAAATACTATGCCCAGGAGAAGTTGCAAAAACCTACTGAGAATGAACAAGAATTTTAGATAGGCCAAAACAAAGAAAAAGGAAGATCAATTAGCAGCTATGTATGTGCCAGGGGAGAGGAATATATATGTTTCACCAAATCAAGAATGTAAGGACATATTAATAACAGGGGAGTACAGGATCAGTATAAAGAAATTTGAGTTCAAAAGGCAATAAAAACTATAAATACAACAACACAGCCTGAAAACCCAGATTCTGATTTCTGTGAGAAACTTGAGCCAAAATTTATTTTTAGACTTGATGCAGCAAGTAGCAGCAGAATTAAATGTTTTAAATTGCAAGATTTATAAAAGTTCCCATATGACAAAAGAGCAGCCATAGAGGTGTGCAGGGCTAGAGGTTAAGCAAATTTTAAAATGGAATTGAAGTAAAATTACCAAACCAGAAGACAGTCCTGAAGAATGGGTACTAACAGATTCAGTGGTAAGGAACAAGTGCTTGTTCCCCCCACCCCCAAAAAAGGAATACTTCTAAAACCAGCGTAGGAGAGACTCCCTGTAAGAAGGTATATACCACAAACTCTACAGCTAATTGGTAGTGGCTGGAGGCACCTAATAAATACTGGAGTCCGTTTAATAACAATAAGTGTACAGTAAAGGAATCAGGGTTATTTTAGTGCAGGAGGAGCATAGGAAATCCTGTCCAGAAGGTAGAAAATCTAAAGACATTTTGGGAAAACCTCCCAAGGACCACAATAGACTGGGACGATCCTGAAGGTATGTTTTGGATTTGTGGAAATGGGCCTATAGTAAGTTACCTAAGGACTGGAGAGGCAGTTATACAATTGGGATAATACAACCAGGGGGGTTTTGTTACCAAAACCACAAGACAGGATATTGGGAAAACCCCTATAAGACCAAATACACCGAAAATGGAAATGAGATCTAACAGGAGGGACTCAAACTTGGAGAGATGGAGAATGGGCACCAGAAAAAATTATTGAATAATACAGACCAACTACCTGGGCTCAGGATGGAAGTTGGGGATACCGAACCCCTATATATATGTTGAACTGTAGTATTAAATTGCAAACAGTTGTTACAAAAACAAAAAAAAAAAAAAAAAAAACAACCCAAACAAAAAAAAAACCAGCAAGAGCCCTAGAGCTCAATTATCCCAAACCAGGGTGGCGGTGTATCAGAACGGGCTGGCTGTTGGCCCTGAGTTTTAGCCTTCTGTGAATGTTGACATTTCTCTAGTGGAGCCTTCTCATGCTTGTAACATAAACAAAGTGGTTGTTTTAACATTGCTCTCTGATGAGGGACAGTTGATGGACTTCTAGCCTGGCCAGTGGAGTGGAGAGGTGGTAACCTTATTGTCCAATCCCTGGTCTTTCTCCAGAATCTATAGAAGCAAGGTCATCTTGACTTACTAAAGAAACTGTGAGTACTGATCTAGTATTGATACCCAGCTGTGATGGACAAAACCTCTCTAACAGTTGAAAGTTAGAAAGTGTATGCTTATTACAACACCGGGCAGCGTGTGGGATAGCTCCCAAATTCACACCGCAGTTTACAGGTGATCACAGAGTCCTTTTATTTACAAAAGTATTAAATACCTAAAACACAAATGCATATTCATAACTCTGGTACATCCCATTCCCCGCTTGGTATGGTAATTAGCTCCAAAGCTATTAAGCATGCATAGTTTGTTCTTTGAAATGTGTCGGTGGTCCTTTTCTTGGGGAGGGATCCCCAAAATGAGGAAGTAAAGAAGTCTTCCTCATTCTGACCTTTCTATCTTTTCAATGCAAATATGATAAATGAACCCTCGGTAGGACTCCTATTTCCTGTCTTCATCACTGATCAATGGGTTTCTGGGCAGAGGAGGCCTACAAGTCTTACGTACCTTGTGAAAAACACTAATCACTTGTTTTTAAAATTTTGAAAGTTTAATAGTAAATAAGAAGGTTATAAAAATAGAATTAGAGTAAAAAATTGAACAAAATTAGGGTTAGGACAATACGAAACAATAAAAACAAAGTTACAGACATCTGGGTGCCTCCCCGAGCAAAAAAGCTCTGAAGAAGGGCCCCTGTTAACAAAGGATTATCCCTTAAAAGCAATAGCCTGTTGAATATTCATACTTTTCATACATGATGCATCAATTCCATCCAAAAAAAGAATTGTCTCTGGTTAGTATCACTTTTTTCCTTTAATCTCTATGGCGTTTTCAGGGCTGAGCAAGGCAGGAGAAGTTGGTCTCTTCTGATAAGGAAGTAGTAAATTCTTTTTTTCTCTGAAAGATTTACATTTTCTTGTGGTTGGCATATAAAAACTACATTTTAACTACAAAACTACATTTACCATACTATCAAAAGATTAATACAACATTAACAATCAATACAACATAATACATATAGTAAATATCTTGCGTAGAGCCATATAATATGCACTTTTCACAATCCTACCTCTTTCTTTTTATAATTAATTTGGCTTGAGCAATATTCATTGTTTTCTAGCCTTCATTATTCACTCATTTTTTTTCACTAATCAATCTCGCTTCTTTGAAGGGGTCTTCTATATTATTTTGTTTCTTTAACACCATAATCCTTTGTGGTGGTGCTGTTGTAGGCTGCTTTTGGTCAATGTCCACTAATTGCATGCCTTGTACCACACTGGTGACGAGCCGAATGAAACAGGGGATCAAACAAGGAAGAAATATTAGACCAGCTTAGTGCATAAAAGGAAGAAGCCTAACTTTTTCCACCATTCTACTCCCAACACATTATCCCACCAGCTAGTATTTAGCATTGAGTCCCACTTTTGAACTGGGACGTGGGCGATTTTTCTGATATCATAGACTATGTCCAGGACGGCATCTCCATTGTCGTCTATTTTTAAACAACAATCTGATGTATTGAACTTTCCACAAACACCCCCTTCTTCAGCTAATAGATAGTCTAAAGCCAACCTATTCTGATACACATCTGCTCTTGTTTGGGTTTGTTGCCTTGATATTAATTCCATTGCCTGGCCAGTGTTGTTCATTATTATCTCTACAGAGGCTTGAAGTCTTATAATATGATTTAGCATATAAATTGGGGTTCGATATCCCCAACTCCCATCTTGTGCCCAGGTGGCTGCCCCATATGATTCTAGTATGCGTTCAGGGGGACATTCCTCATGTCCCCAATTTTGGAATCCTCCAATCAATTCTCTTTTGTTTCTCTTTAGATCCTCATAAACTGGTATCCCTAATTGATCCCCATCAGGTCCTGGTAAAAGAAAAAATCCTGGCTGTATAATTCCCAGAGTGCAGCTCCCTTTCCACTGAGAGGGGAGTTTTGGGTATGCTCTTTTTCCACATATCCAAAATAAGCCATCTGGAGCTTTCCAATAGTTAAATTTTTGTTGATCTATATTCTTCCAAAATTTGGAAATTTGTGGGATGCCATAGTAAGGATTTTTACCTGTATCATTACATTGAAAAAGTTTTGGTTTGTTAGCATACTTACAATTCACTTTTTTTGCTTTTTCTTGCGTCCAATACATGGTTGGTTCTTCTGGGACCTACTATACAGAAGTTCCATTACTAACCTTATATCTTTTACAGGGTGTTTTTCCTACTTCATGAAGGAACCTTTTCCCAATGCGCCAGAGACATTCTTCCCCTATCACTGTTGAGCTTAAAATCCACCCTTCTGGTCTGTTTTCTCCACTTGTACTTGCTTGGTTCCATTTTAGAAGCTCAAGTGGGCCTAAGCTTCTGCCTTTCCATGGCCATTCTTCTGACATCAAAGCCCCTCCACAGACCCAACAATTGGTTATGTTAAGTTCCTTACTTATTCTTTCCCCTGATTCTACAAACTGATTTTTACCCATCCTTGAGATATCTATTTCTTTTTCTAATTGCTGTTCAAGTTTTGTATACAAATTGTTGATTGAAATTGGTACAGGTTTAGGTGGTTGTACTGACTTAGCCTTTTTGCTTATCAATTGCTCTTTTACTAAATCTTGTGCTTTGTGCCCAGTAATGTAGGTAAAACAAATCCATCTCTCCTCTTTTGGGCACTGACTTCCCATCCTGCTACCACTTGCTCCTAAGTTCTCTGCAATCCAGTACTTCTTCCCTTTATGTATGCAATTGCCTAATTTGGATGGGTTATAACAGTGGCTGTTGACATGAGTGTGAGAGCTGAAAAAAGAACCTTGGTGTTTTTCCATGTACAGCTTTTGGTAACATCTGTAGCATGGCCTTGTTGATATCCCAGAAGGGAGAAGACAAAAATTGAGTGACAGAAAAAGGAGTAACAGAGGTCCAGTATGGCTTATACTCCCACCTCCCATGCCTATGGGGTTGCAACCCACAGCAGGGGTATTTGATCTTCTTGGTGGTGAATACAGAGGCCAATCTGGTCTTGCCCTCTATTTCCTTGTCACTTCCTCTTAGCTAATTTCCAGACAAATCGTTTCTGACACTCCTTAACTGTCATTTCCACTGTTCTTCAGGTATCTCCCATTCAACAAGCAGTAATAATTCCCCTCCACAAAACAAAGTTATTATTTCAGTTTTTTCAAATTCTGCCTGGATAGGAGATTGATTTGGCCCTTGACACTTCCTGCAACGAGAGTGTCGCTTGTGTGAACTACAATACCAATTCTTTCTACAATTTATACATTTACATTTAACCCAGCTAGCATGTCTGGTATTTGGGTGGATCAAACAGGGTATTTGGTCTGGCACTGATGGAAGTTGCAACTCCTCTTCCTCTTTGCATAAATCACAGGCTAAGGCGTGAATACAAGAGTTCTCTGTCCGAAACAGTCCTGATCCTCCTGTTTGGTGTGGAAGTATTCCTTCCCAAGGAGGGTATCAGAGGTGTCTCAAAGCTTGTCCAGGCGGTACTTGAAACCACTGATATAAGATTGGCCTTATCTCCCAATTAGGTGTGATCCTGGGTATGTTTCTTGGACCATTTGGGTCTTCCCAGTTCATTACCACCCAGTCCCCGTTTAAGAGTCAATTTTGTATCACTCAGCTTAGCTGTAATCATCCACTCCTTAGGTTCTTCCACAGGTCCTTTGATTCTGCTGGCATGGATCCACCCTCGTTCCTTGGTCGTCAGCAATACCTGAAAAGGACCTTCCCACTGAGGAGTTAAAGATTGTTCTTTCCAGGTTTTTACTAGCACCCATTCCCCTGGATGAGCATTATGGATTTTAAAGTCTAAAGGTGTGGTTTGAGGGACTATTCCTTTCAACCGTAAGTTTTCAAGAGTTTTTGCAATGTTGTTAACGTATCTTTTAACACTCATTTCCCCTACCTCATAGGTAGCATTTTCATGTTGGGTGGTTAAAAAGGCTAAACCAAACATCATTTCATAGGGTGACACTCCCAGGTCTGACCTGGGTTGTGTTTGGTTCCTCAATAAGGCCAAAGGTAGGCATTGTACCCATGACATTTGGGTTTCAACTATTAATTTGGTCAAAGTTCTCTTCAAAGTCTGGTTCATCCTTTCTACATGACCAGAACTCTGTGGATGCCATGGGGTATGCAGCTCCTATTTTATCCCTGAAGATTGAATTATCTGTTGTAACACTTTTGACATAAAATGCGTTCCTCTGTCTGAGTCTATTCTATTAACCATTCAGTATCTGGGAATAATCTGTTTTAAAAGGGTCTTACTTACCATGTTGGCTGAGGACTTGGTAGTGGGAACTGCTTCTACCCAATGAGTTACATGGTCTGTCATTACTAATAAATACTTCCATCATTGTACTTGAGGAAGTTCAGTAAAATCTACTTGGATACCTTGAAATGGTTGAAGAGCTAACTCACGACATCCTAATGTTGTTTTTCTCATCACCTTTTTGTTTATCCATTGGCAAGTTATACATTTTTCAGTTACTTGCTTTGCTACTCCAAAAATCCCAAGTTCCTTCAAAATTCACAGTTCCTTAAAAAATGATCACACAAAGCCTGAGTACCCCAGTGGGTTTTGTGATGCATGTCTTCTAATATTTTTCTAGCCAGTATTTTATAAAGTAATTGTCTTCCATCAGGAAGTTTCCATTTCCTTGATTCAGCCTGTTTCTCCTCCTATCTTGTTTAATTCTTTTTTCTCTGCTTCACTAAACTTTGGGATTTCCAATTTTTCCTCATTTGGAGTTCATATTAACATAATTCTTTCAGCTCCATTTTCTGCTGCATCCTTAGCTTCCTGATCTGCTAAATTATTTCCTCTTATTTCTGGGGTCACTCCTCTTTGGTGTCCCTTAATGTGTACTACAGCTATTTCTTCAGGTAGTTTTAATGCCTCTAAAATCTCTAAAATGAGTCTCTCATGTAGTAATCCTTTTCCTCTTGAGTTAAGTAATCCTCTTTCTTCCCAATTTTTTCCAAAAGTATGTACTACTCCAAAAGCATACCTCAAACCAGTGTATATAGTTCTGTCCTAGGGTAACTTTATGATGTTTGTATCCCCAATCGTCTGTTCTGTTTGTGCTGTATATTGAGTCCTGTACCTTTAAGACTGGTTCTAAGAGCAAGGAGAAGCGCGGAGTTTGTTTTGAGAAAACTGCCTGACTCCTCCACATTCTTCGGCGGACGGGCTGTTCGGCGGAGGTTTGGACAGACTGCAGGACAGAGATCTTTTCTGGCTTTTGGTTAGTTTCAGCTAGCTAGGGCAGAGAAGTTCCCTGGACTGTTTTTTTTTTTCTTTTTTTCTTGGAACTGTTTAAACCTGCTCTGGACTGAAGACCCAGGGGAGCACTGGGGGCTGCACCTGCGGCCCACCGGGGCCTGGACCTCGGCATTTTCCAGCAGTGCCGGAGGGACTGGGACTGATGAGAGACTGAGAGAGAGCCAAGCTACACCCACGGCAAGGACTTTCTCAATTTGCCATCTCACTCCAGGAGGAGAGGTTTTATTGTTTCATATTATTCATTCTATATACTTGTATGCACTTTAGTTGTTTAGTAAAATAGCTTTTTCCACTTTTCTCCAAAGAGTTTTTTTTTCGGACTGGTTGGAGGGAGGGGCCACTTGGGTTTGCTTCCCAGAGGGAATTCCCCCAAATTTGTCTCCAAACCAGGACATACCCTTTTAATTGGCGCCCACTGCCGGGCACGAGAGAGTGGAAAAAACTTGTATTGATTATTATTAACTGCATTTATTTTTTGGTTGTCCTTTGGGTGGGGATTAAACAGACAGTGGCCATGTTGCTTCTTGAAGTCCTAATGTCTCTTAGAATGCAGTCTTTTCTGCGTTTCTGTTCCCTAGGCTTTTTTGAGGTCTTAATACCTTTCTGGTCCCTAGGTTTGTTTTCCTACCCAGAAATAGCTCCAATATTGTCCCTAACATACAGCTTTTACACTAGGGATGCACAAATTAGAATAGTTATTTTGCTGGGTTTGGTGATTATGGTTTACAAGAAGCTTATAAAGATACTGGAGTTTGTTCTGGGTATGCTCACTGGGTCCAACATCATCTTCCTCTCGTCCTATGAATAACCGCACTGGATGCACATATACTCTAAGTTTTGTGTTATACGTAACTATGCATTATGTTCCAAACGGTAATTATTTCATGGATCAAACCACCACCCAAACACCCTACCTTGGAATAGTCCCCACTTTGTCCATCTCAAGGCCAGTTCTATCTTAAGACATCCTGTATCCCATCACATCTGCAAAAGGGCCCATCTCCCTAGCTTGGAGTAGTCCCAGCTTTGGCCAATCCAGCTTTGAAACTCTTGCTTATCTCAAACTGCATCCTGTATCTTATTTTTCTCATGTAGCATCTGCCAAGGGGCCCATCTGCTTTGTAACAATAATCACATATATTTTTCCTTTACTACTTTATAACAAATATCTTTTTTATATATATATATATATATATATATATATATATAATATTGGTATGATTACAACTAGCATGAATCATTTTCATTTCTTACAATTGCCCCCACTTCTCTTTTTAATCATATTGATTCATCCTTTTTAATTAAAACTGAATTTCAATTTCTTCTATGTTCCCAATAATCCAGGTTTTTACATTCTCTTATTTCAACCTCTAATTTTTCTAACGTCTCCCATGCTGCATCAAGCTTTTAGCATTCCTTCTCAAATTTGGTTGACATTTCTTGTGCTAGATGTAGTGGTTTTACATTCACTAAATTCTGGTCTTAGTACTCACTCTTTTTCTGTGGGAGGGTGTAGCAGGATTTTTGGAGATAGACACAGAGAGGCCTTACCGTGCTGGGAAAGTTCTGTTGTTTTAGCACTGTCAAGGATGATGAGCCTGAGAACCAGGACACTGAGCCTGAGAACCAGCTTTTTCCCTCAACAAAACTGAAAACAAGTAATTGCAAAAGAATGCTTCTGCAGATAACACTAGTGAATAGTGTAGCCACTTGGGGCTCGTGGACACGAGAAGATAGCCAATGAGCTATCTTTACGAGCAGTAAAATGCTGTGTGAACAGCTTATGCACTAGCATGATATATGTATAAAAGAACCCTGTGTACCCTCAATAAATGAGCATTCACCATTACTTCTGTGAAGAAGGTGTTTGACTCTGGTTGCTCCCTGTGTTTTAAATCACCCTTAGGAGAGAAACTAGGAGAAAAACAAAGCAGGCTTAACCTTAAAAATGAACAAATAGTTTTATTAACACACACTAAAAGAATGGAAGAAGAAAGTTGGGGGGAAAAAAACTAAAACAAAACAGAATGAAACTCTAAAAACACTTTTCTTTCTCTTTACAAACTGTTAACTTTCTTACAAAACCACATAAAGAGACAAAACTTGTAATTTTCAGTTTCACCATCTCACAGTAGTCTTTCATTAATTCTTTAGGGGAAGAGTCTCTCTTAGAATCATGGCTCCCACTGACAACTTAGAACAGTTCTTTTGTGGGTTTTTTAAACTGTCACAAAAACAACCGCCCGGGGAAACTTGCTTTTGTGACCCCTCCCATTATCAGGTTTCCCAAGCTGCTTATGGGTCACGGGTCTTAGACTTTTGCATCCTGGGGTGTCACCTTTTAAAGATGAATAACTCCAAAGCAAAGGATTCTTCACCTCAAGTTACAAAGGTATCTTGTCACTTCTTCACTGGTGCACTGAACATCTCATCTTTATCTCTGTTCAAGCATCTTATAGGATATTACTTAGTTCATCACAAACACTTTTGCTTGAATCCACACACAAATCTAAACAATCATCTCCCCAAATGCGTATTTTTTCCATGATTTAAAGGAATCATCTAAATATAGAGTTTATTTCTTTAGGCTCAAATAAGAATTGAACAACCAACTCTTCAACCCTCTGTCCCAATAGTCTTTTCACTCTTGCTCTACTGATTTAATGCTGTTTCTTCTTTACGTTCACTCTGTCCTTTTCCTTTTTCTCTCAGAGAAGGGCTAGTATCTGGAAGCTTCATGTTGCCAGGAGAGGGTTAAATCTGCCTAGAGTCTTCTTTTCTCCCACAGTAGCTCATGGTATTAGATGTTGAAGGCCATGCTGGTGAGGGAGGAAGAACTCACACAGAAACATCAGAGATCAGAGTACCTGGGCAGTCTGGAATCACAAAAAAACCAGGCAGGATCATAAATGCCTTCTCAGCCCACCCCTCAGTGTAAATCGGGGTGGCCTCAGCCTAAATGGTGCCCATAGCTCTCATCAGGAGCCCAGCAGAGATTTCTCCTTGCTCCAGGGAAGCTTGGGGAAGGCAGTTGTAAAGCAACAACCTCTCCTTCCCCCTCCCACCCGGGAGCTGATGGAATCCAGCCACGCCTCAGGCCAGCTCCCTCCCAAAAAGGGGGAACAGCAGACCCAACTCAATGTTACCTGTCTCTCTCTGGCCAAAGGAAAGAAGGAAAAAGCCCACCTACAAGAAATCAAGGGGTTTCATATGGTACTTCCCAAAGTCGTAGATAACATTTTTCAGTAGTTGAAACAGATGCCAATATTCCAGCTAACCCTCTGATAGGTCCCTGCCCTTTCTAAAGCAATTCCCAGGTCCTGACCTGGAGAATCATTCTACATTCTTCTAGAACAAAAAACTAAACTATACTAACCCATCACACTAGAGTAGTCTCTTTATATTCAGTCAACATCTCTTCAGGTCCTTTTTTTTGAGTATGAGTAGGTCTGGCTTTTAATATCATCAAAGAATCTGGTTTCCCTTTGGCTGCCAATTCTGGATCAATGGGCATTGCTGTCATTTGCATTCCTTGTATCACTGGGTGGATTAGTCGAGTAAGACATGGAATCATGCATGGTAAGAATAAAAATCCTAATCCAGAACATAACAGCATAAATCCCACTTTCTTCCACCAGGCTCCTCCAAAGAGGTTATCCCACCAATCCGTTTTCAGAATAGAATTCCACTTTTGAACAGGTAGGTGTGCCACCCTTTTAATTTCTTCAGCAAGTTTTGTGATGGCTTCCCCATGATCATCTCTCTCCACACAGCACTCAGATTCCTTAAATCTTCCTCAAACTCCCCCTTCTTCAGCCAACAGATAATCTAGGGCAATTCTGGTTTGATATACAAGTGCTCACATTTGTGAATGTTGCTTGGCCAGTAACTTTAGGGCATCAGAAGTAGGGTTTGATACAACCTCCACTACCGCCTGGAGACTTATCAACCAATTCAATAGATAAATTGGGGTCCTATATCCCCAAGATCCACCCTCAGCCCAAGTTGCTGGGTCATAATACGCTATGATTCTTTCTGCGGGCCATTTGTCTTCCCCCCATTCCTGGTTTCCCCCTGCCTTTGGGAAGTCGAGGTTTAAATCTCTTTTATTCCTTTCTAGACTCTCATAAAGTGGTGTTCCCAGCATATTGCTCCTAGACCTTGGTATGACGAAGAAAGAGGGTCGTATAACTCCTAAGGTACAGGTTCCCTCCCACTTTCAAGGTAATTCACTCTATGCTCATTGCCCGCAAACGCAATATATTCCATCAGGGGTTTTCCATTTATTATGTGGTTTTTTTCTGGTTGTTCCCAGTAGGATTTTTGGTCTTTTATATACTGGTAGGTGTTAGCTCCAGCACTTTTATGCCAGCACAAATCAGTTTGATTATTCCACTCACAGTTAATTTCCTTTGTTATTCCCCAATACCCAGTTAAAATTTTTGGTTGCCAGTTTTTGGGTTTTTTTGTTTTATTATCCGAAATAACTTCTAAAGTAGGTATACAAGGAGTATATCCTACTATTTCATTATATTTCCTTCCTTCTCAAGTTACACAAATTGTTCCAGCTACTTGATGACTCAAAATCCATCCTTCAGGTGGTTTCAATATCTTGGAAATTTGAGTATGATTCCATTTGAAAAATTGTTCTGGAGTGTCCTAAGGTAACTTTATGATGTTTGTATCCCCAATCGTCTGCTCTGTTTGTGCTGTATATTGCGTCCTGTGCCTTTAAGACTAGTTCTAAGAGCAAGGAGAAGCGCGGAGTTTATTTTGAGAAAACTGCCTGACTCCTCCACATTCTTCGGCGGACGGGCTGTTCAGCAGAAGCTTAAAGAGACTGCAGGACAGAGATCTTTTGCTTTTAGTTAGTTTCAGCTAGCTAGAGCAGAGAAGTTCCCTGGACTGTTTTTTGTCCTTTTTCTTAGAACTGTTTAAACCTGCTCTGGACTGAAAACCCAGAGGAGCACTGGGGGCTGCACCTGCGGCCCACCGGGGCCTAGACCTCGGCATTTTCCAGCAGCGCCGGAGGGACTGGGACTGAGGAGAGACTGAGAGAGAGCCAAGCTACACCCACAGCAAGGACTTTCTCAATTTGCCATCTCACTCCAGGAGGAGAGGTTTTATTGTTTCATATTATTCATTCTTTATACTTGTATGCACTTTAGTTGTTTAGTAAAATAGTTTTTTCCACTTTTCTCCAAAGAGTTTTTTTTTCAGACTGGTTAGAGAGAAGGGCCACTTAAGTTTACTTCCCAGAGGGATTCTATTCAAAGAGTTTTCCCCCAAATTTGTCTCCAAACCAAGACATACCCTTTAATTGGCGCCCAACTGTGGGGCACGAGAGAGTAGAAAAAACTTGTATTGATTATTATTAACTGCATTTAGTTTTAGTTGTCCTTCAAGTGAGGATTAAACAGACAGTAGCCATGTTACTTCTTGAGGTCCTAATGTCTCTTAAAATAGAGTCTTTTCTGCATTTCTGTTCCCTAGGCTTTTTTGAGGTCTTAATACCTTTCTAGTCCCTAAGTTTGTTTTCCTACCCAGAAATAGCTCCGATATTGTCCCTAACATACAGCTTTTACACAAAAGATGCACAAATTAGAATAGTTATTTTGCTGAGTTCAGTAATTATAGCTTACAAGAAGCTTATAAAGATACTAGAGTTTGTTCTAGGTATGTTCAGTTTATAGTTCTTTCGTCCTACCCTGCGTCCTAGTTCCAGCAGCATGTTTTAGAGATTTATCAATAATTGCACCCATTTTGTTAGAGGAAGAGTAAGGGATGAGGCTCTTCAGCCCTTTTTTTCCTTCTTCTCTTTTGAGTCAGTTACATCACTTTTAAAGAATGTTCAGGGTCTCCTGAATGTTAAAGACACCACTTTCCTAGTATTTCACCTGGTGACTTTCCTCTATATAGTTTATAGCTTTTCTAGAATAAGTCACACACAGCTAAACACCGTAGGGCAGCAGATAAAGGCAAGAGAGCAGGGAAATGAATCAGTCACTCAAGCTGCAGCTAAACCAAACAGTGAGGCTAAGACACCAGCAGTAGCTGCAGTAAAAAAGGAAAAGAAGCACACAGACAAAACCGATCGACCAGTAAACGATGATTCAAGTCAAGGATCCTCAATGCCTCCCGACACCCAGTCAGGAGTCAAAGCAACTGACACACAATCAGAAGCTGAAGCAACTGATGACACAGAGTCAGAAGCTGAACCAGCTAATACAAAACCAGAAGCCCGACCAACTAGTACAAAATCAAAAGTCCAGCCAACTAGCACACAATCAAAAGCCCAACCAACTGCTACAACATCAAGAGCCCGACCAACTGCTACAAGATCAGGAGATACTATTGAGTCCTTTTCCCTGAAGGACCTTCGTGGCCTAAGAAAGGATTATACTCGACGATCTGATGAATCCATAATTAGTTAGTTAGTCCGTCTTTAAGATGCTGCAGGCGAGGTTACAATACTAGATGGCACTGAAGCGAGGCATCTAAGATCCCTATCACATGATCCAGTTATTAACCAAAAAATAATGAAGAAAGCTAGTCCTTGCAGTCTCTGAAAACAGGTCCTGGGAAGTGTGGCACAAAGATATCTGTGTACCGACAATCTCTATCTGCAGCAAACCCAGTAGAAAACCATTGAACAAAAGATTCAGCGCTTAAGAGAAATAGCAGTAGCAGATATTGTCTTCTCAGATGACCTGAACACTAAAAACCCGGACTTAGTACCATGTACACCTGTAATGTGGCGAAAACTTGTACGACTTAGGCCACAAAAATACTCCTCTGCTTTAGCAATAATAAAGCGGGATGAGACAAAAGAGACTGTGCTTGATATAGCAAAGAAGCTCCGAACATATGCAGATGCCGTGCATGGTCCAACACA
>JAIXNV010000940.1:0-15899 GCA_020917445.1 Riparia riparia
GTCCTGGACCACACCACCACAGTTCATTTCTTGCCCTCCCTCACAGCCCCACAGCCAATCCTATTTCTTCCCACACTTCTTTTCACCAGCACCATGCTTTGCTAACCTGCTGATTCTGCATCTCCAGGCACTCACCTTCAGCAGTTGCAGACAAAGTGATCTAGACCTTGTTCTTCATTATGGCTCCACCTCAGCCTTGCCATCCAAGGAGTTTACAGTGTCCAGAGAAGAGAAGCAGACCTCCCATCTCCCAACATTCTGCCCCTCCAAATGTAGGCATAGGTCAAGCAGGCAACACTCCTTTCTGATGCTGTCTCCTGACAGCACTGAAATTCAAAGGAAATCAGACAAAGGGCTTTTCTGAACATTCTGTTATGTTGTTGTCCTAGGTTACAATGTAAAATGTGCCCAAAATATGTATTCTATCACCATCTACATGAAATGTTGAAACTAAGTTGTGCACTGTTTCCCTTGCCCCCGGCCTCCAGACTATCTTCTGTTAATGGCCCATCAATGCCTTCCTGCAGGACTCATAGGTAACTCCCTCCAGGAGCTATCTCTGTTTAATGGGCAATCAAGGACCCATTACAAAACTGATAAAATGATATCAGTCCACTGTGAGATGCCCTGCCCAGGGGGAGGAGCCAAGCATTCCCACCTGGATATAATCTGGGATTTGGGACAGCACAGGCAGCCTTACCCACTGGACTCCCAGAGGACAAGAGCTACCAGACCTTTCTGCAAGAACACTGCTTCAACAAGACCACCTCATCTGGACTGCTACCACCACGGTTTCAGGTTGTATTCTGACTCTGTCAGTGATCTTTTGTACCATTGCATGTGTTTTATTTTACTTTTTTTTTCTCTCCTATTAAATTGTTTTTTCTGACTTGGAGTCTCTCGCTGGTTTTACCTTCAAGCCAGCACAGTTGTGTAAAAATAAGATGGAGGGACTAATGGCATTTTAGATAATTAAAAATACATTTCCTCTTACAAATTATTGGTGTTGGAGGCAAAAGACTACCTTAATTTCTCACAGTATTTATTCTTCTTCATAATGTTTTACTTTGGTGACTTTTATTGAGCGTTTTCCTGAGTCTTGTGTAAAAATATCTGCATTCCCTCATAAAGTTTCCATCTCCCTCAGTGAACTAAAGTTGGATTCACTAACTTCTTTTTTTAAGGTTGCTGTGACAGACTCTTCAAGGATAATAGACTGAATATTGATTTTTCACTTGTAGCCAAAGAAAATATCAGAAACTCAATCTTCCTGACATTTTTGATCTTCAAACAAACTAAAATAAAAATAAAATTAAAAAAAAAAAAAACCTGGCTGAGATTTTGCTAGACCAACCAAATTTATATATCATTTAGGTTTGGTTGTTGGGACTCTGTACTAGCCTGTTCATCAGATACAGTTTTACTTTGGGATATTATCTTTCCCATGCTGCGTAGGACTGAGAAGGCAGTTGTTTAGTATCTTTGGATATCTGTAAAAACTACTTCAAGATGAGATGGATCTGGAAATTCAACAGTACAATTTCTATGTTGCTTTTGATTGTTGTTTTGTGATTGACAGATCATTTTCCATCAGTAAAAACTGTCTGTTTTAAATTGTGCTCTACTGATGACAGGTTAACTGTAAGGTGCTTACTCATGGTCCACAGGAGACTGACCATGCAATTAGAAAAAGTAGAATATGCTCTATGATTTAATTTTAATTAGGCTTTATGGCCAGAAGGAAGTATATTTAAACTTCCTGTATGCAACAGGTCATGGAATTCATCCACTGTATGGACCCATACAATTAAAACTGGTCTAAGTTATGTGGTCTAGGAAAGAGTAGATCTTGGCATCTTTCAGCTAAACTCAAATCCAAATTTTCCAGAGTAAATTTGAAGCACAAGGGAGATTCGGTTGTGCCAAAACTTAGTAAAGTTCATGTGCTGTGGTCACAAGAACATGGAATATATATCTGAAATTTGCAGCAAGACATTGCAAGGAGTCCTTTGGATCAATAATTATTAATTCTCATATGATAACAAGACTGGGGTTGGTAGAGAACACTGTTTATTTTTTTATATTTACCAAAATGTAAGATTCTTTTTTTTTTTTTTTTCCCCTATAGTCTGGCTGTAACATACTACAAAGTAAATTTCTATTGTCCTGTTGCTTTTAAGTAAGGGTAGTCTTTATAAAGTATAAATTGCTTTCCTCTCCTGCTTTCAAGAGAAGGCTTAGAGAGGGCAGCCCCAGAAACACAGGCAGAATATTTCCACTGTAATCTGTACAAAGACATTCCAAAGTTGTCTGTATGTTTTCCAGTTGTACTTTTGCTTTTACTGGTGCTAGTTAGTTTCAAATTTCTTGCCTTATTTTTCTCCTTATGAATGTAAACATTGATTTAGTTTTTCTGTCTACATTGACATGATCTCAGCCTAACAGTACATCATGGGAAGCTGGAAGATTTATCATCAGAAAAGAGCCTGTTGGAAAAAAATCTGGGTAGTGGTAACTGGAGAGTGAGTCAGTGCCTGGAGTCCAGCTGTGCTTACTACTCAAGCCTAACTAGAGCTCAGATTTCTTCAGCTATCTGAAACTGGGGTTTTTTAAGAAATAAAGAAATAGACTTTACGTATACTGGATACATTTTTGGCTGAGAACATTTGTATAAAGGCAGCAAATGATCTTTCTTGTTAGTATTGAAGTGGTGTGCAAGAGCCATGCTCTGGGAGAAGCAATTCATTATCTGTGCACAGATCAGCACGTCTGAAAGATGGTGTGGCATCAACAGCTCAAAATGCTCCAAAAATAGTTTGATACGTGGCAGTTCTGTGACTAATACTGCAAAAAACCTACATCCTGACCCTGGGAGGCAAAGCTTTTCTCTTTCTTATTGCACATATTTACAGTGGTTGAAATTTAAGAAGCACAAATTAATTCCTGGTTGGTGTTATTTTAATTACTGTGTTGTATTATGAGGCTTGTTTCATCAACATCCCAAATATTGAAGTTCTAACCTTTGGACAATACATAATTTTGAGGACATTTGTTTTCAGGCAACACTCACATTCAGGCTGAAATTTTGCCTGCAGTATGATGTCTAAAACACTTTCAGCTCATATTAAAATCTGATGTGGTTGACCAGTTCATTATCTTAGTTTTTGGCTTATTCCTTACAATTATAATTGTAGATAAGTAGCCCAAAATTTCAAGAGAGCAAACCTGACAAGACAGAGTCTTTTATGTGTTGTGTTTGTATTTATAACACTATTTCTGAGGTTTTAGATTGACTTGAGAATTTAAATAAACTAAAAACAGAGGAGAAAAGATAAGGAGCCATGTTACCATTTCCTCTCTGTCCCTATTACTCCACACAGATGTTTCAAGACTATTCATTCCAGCTCTTCGTAGCTATATACCTATAAATCCTGCTGGAGTGTAGAGAGCTGGATTTCTGAGTAGCTTTGTTCCAGATGAGAATACAGGGCCCACTCAGTCTGCAGGAACAGGTCACTGAATGAAGATCTACATGATGCATCTGAAACCATAATTCCTAAACTATACCATTATAAGTACACCATTTATTCTATATTTAGGAGAACACATATGATTTGGCTTTTTATGGATCACCATTTTTTCTTTCCCCTAGCTTGCCTACAGTGCTCTGCTCCATTTCACACACTGCCTCTTCCCCATTTGTTTCCTAGTTCCTCCTTTTCTTCCTCACTGCCTGAAGATAACAGTAAATGTGAGCACAGCCTGGACACTGCTTGATTAAGTGGTGGCTATCAAAAGCGACATATACTTTCAGCTGTCCTGCCCCTGGGTGAACGCATATCTAGGTCTCTTTCTTCTACTTTGGCTATCAATTTTAAGGCAGGTTGGATGTTTACCATCTCCAAGATATTTATCTCTCTATATTAATTGAAATTTACCATTACCAGCTGCCAACCCAAACAAAATTCTGCTGCTGCTGTTGTAGTCACAACAGCCTGCAAAGGCAGCCAGCAGAGATCAGCTACACTGATAGCATTTGTCACTGAAAGAGTGAGTCCATGTCTTCACCACAAAATGTCACATGGAAGGAGGACAATGCTGGTAGGCTAATATGGTGCCTATCTTACAAATCACCACACTTCTTTTCCTGAAGAAAAATATGACTTTTTTGTCATTAAATTTATTTCTCAGTTCCCTTTTATGCCTTAGAGAAAGTAGTTTATTGTTAGGTCCTTAAGAATTATGACTATCAGTTTATCCTCCTAATTTTCTTAATTTTCCTATGCACAACTCTTTAGCAGTTTTATCCAAGAGATACAGATGTCCCAGCTATCTCAGAATAGTGCAGATGCTGCTGATCTGAAGGCAGTGCTCAAGGAAATAGAAAAGTACACAGGCATTTTAATCCTTGGCATCACCTGTGTCATGTGTTAGCCAAGAATCTTCCAGGTTTCATAGCAAAAGTACTTCCTGATTTTCACAAAGGCATTTCCTTCCTTACTATTATATTAATATGAAAACAATAAATAGTATCTTCTGATTGTAGTAAGGTGAAGAGGAAAGTGAGAAGTCACATAAAGAGGATCAAATGGTTCTGAAACTCTCTAAATGAGAAATGAGGGAGTTCCCTGGATGTGAGCCAGCATTAACTCGATTTGGACTTTGCATAAGCAACATTTTCACATTACTGTAATTATTTTACCTTGAAGGCAGCTTTAACTACGACAAATTCACGCATGAAGGAAATCATTTAATGTCTGAATCCTTTTTGTAAGTAACAAAAACATGTCCTCTTGACAGTTTTCTTTCAAAGAATGTTTGAGCTGTGTGATGTTCTAGGAGAGAAATCAGTTTTGTCTATTTTTCAAATGCAAGAGAGACAAGCTCTAAAGGCAAAGTCAACATAATAAATAGAAAAGATAGAGAATTACTCCTACCAATGCTAAGGAGACTGATAACCAGTCACAAGACAAAGTCTTGGTACAAAAATAAATCTAAAGCAAGCAAGAGGACTGCCATGCACTACCCCATAACTTGTGCACTGGATTAAAGTGCTAATATTCTTTCATTGCCACCACTACCAAGGACATCAGTTACATAAGAATGTGACATAAATAGAGGAACAGATAGATATCCTTCTACAAATGAAGAAAAAGGGTGTTGTTTTCCATCTGTAATGTTGAAAAATGAAATAATGAACTACCTGACAAAAAGGATTAGTAGCCATTGCTCCATCTTTTGCAATCACTTTCTACCCCTGTCTGCTCACTAACATCAGGACAATGAAGAGAACAGGTGGGTTGTCTTTTCACACAGATATCTGCATCTGCACAACATGCAGGAGCTGCAAATACAGGAGCAGCCCAAGCACCTATTCAATGTGATCTGGTTTTGGCAGTGATTTGTTCCAGATGCTGCAAAGGAAATTTCCACCAAACCCACAAATTAAGCAGTCAGGGAAGAACTGATGTATAAGGACAGATTCTTCCCAAATTTACTGTTTAGCTGGTTCATGCCCGGAAGAATGGCATCTTATGCTCTTTCCAAATTCACTCTCTTCCATCATGTCAACAATATATATCCTGTTTAGTGAAGCCTGTCTCTTTTTTCTGTAGTCTGCTACATACTTCCCCCATCCCCAGGGCTTTAGCAGTCTCTGCGCCAAAGATCCTCTGGCACCACAGCTGCACAGGCTGCAGAAAATGAGTGGTGAGTCCATACAGAGACAAGGAAAATAAATATTCTAGGTATGGTGTGCCAGGATTATTAGCAGCTCAAGGATTCAAGAGGGAAAACACTGGTATATAGTCTTAAATTAAAACAAAGAGGAAGGCTCCTTGGCCCAGAGACTATTCAGAGCTTCTTGGTCACATCACCAGTGCCATGAATGTCAGTGGACCTGGTGGAAGGTGGCAGCTCAGCAGCCCTGGGCATCCATTGCAGGGAGCCATGGGACAGCCTGCCCTCCCCATCATCACTGGTGCCTGGCTGAGCAACAACAACCTTGGGTGCCATATCTGGAGCAGTGAGTATATCCTTAACCTCAGAGGTCATTAAATCCAAGCTGACTTTATGAGTCAATAAGCATTTGCTTAATACCTGTAAGCTGGACCTGTCATGCTTGTGTAGATCACAGGGTATGGACAACATGCCCAAGCAACCCAACCCAAAATAGGGCCCATAACAACCAGTGTGTGCTTATTGCTGAAACCTACTGGACTTTTAATCTCAGTCCTTATTGAACAATCAAAACCATGGATTATGTGTTATAATATCACTGGTGATGACCATGTAAACTGGGAGAAATTGCACCTTTATGGGCCTATGTTGCAGGTACCTGATTGAAGAAAATGCTTACACTGCAACTATTTGACCCTTGGCATTTTCAGCAGATTCACCATAGGTCACCAGTTGCAGCATGTGTGTACAGTTTATTGAGTAGATAGCCCAAAACCATGTTTATTTTGTTTTTACAAGCATTTTTGTTCAGTTACACTGACAAAGCAGTCAGCTGGATAACATTTCATGAGGTCGTCTTTTGCATCTTTTTTTCCATTAGTAACAAGAATTTCCACAACAGAATATTGTTGACGATTACATTCACTCAGCCAATTTAACCACCTAAAGGCTAAGTCTAATTTAAGCTAATTTACTTGGCTGCCTCATTGCTTACTGCAGAGACAGAATGGTCTCAGAGAGCAAAAGATCTCTAGTGTATTTTTGATATTTACACTATCCCAAGATGAATCACTCTCCAGTCCTCCCTCTTTCTGCTGAGTACAGAGGTAGTCAAAATTACAGATTTAAAATGGATGCCTACCCCTTCTTTTATGCAGTGTACATACAAAGTTCTTTGCAGATGGACTGAAAAGAAATGGCATTACATAGACACAGGTTGAAATCACAGTTAGCTGATGTGAATGAGTGGTTAAGGTCACCTAAAGAATCACTATCAAGGGTATTAGCAAAATCACATGTAATATAAGTTTGCAAAAGCGTGACAAAACTTGATGGCAAGTTTCACTCTACTGCTTCCAACACAGATGAAGTACACAAAGGAAAATTGTATTAGGATCAATTTGCATGGAGACTGGGGACGCAAAAAGGCAAGGGGGTAAGGGAGGTCCTCCCACTGAGTCACAAGGCTCGGAGTTGACCGCTTACTTTCTAAACTCCTGATGGAGTCTGAGTGTGGTTGAGTCCAAACTTCACCTCAGACTTGGTCAACATATCTAAAGGCTTATATCTAAAGGGTTTAACAACCCTTAATAACTGACTAACTTAACAATGATGATACAATAGGATTTACAGTAATCGCAGAAGTAGCTTAACTACAAATCAGAGATGGAAACATTCACACTACACTTGCTATAAGGTATTTACATCAATTCACACACAACAATTATGTACAAAGGTACCTGTTAAAAATCCTCTTCAAGTTTGGTGGAATAACTCAAATAATAAAAATAATTGTGATGGGTATTACTACTCCAGGCTCCATCGTTAGCTTTCAGCAATGATCCCCCAATTATCTTGAGGTTGAGAGCTTGCAAGCTCTGAGACGCATCCCACTCAGAGGGAGATGCTGCAGCCCAGGAAACTCAAAGAGTCTCACTCAGGACTACAGTTTATAGAGTGGCCAAAGGTTTGGCTGTAATCATCTGTCAATCTCCATCCTGGCTGCAAACTATCCAAGATGGTAATTACTGAACTTTGCTCAGTAACAATAATATAGTTCCACTTGGGCTATCTGTTGGAAAACAGAAGTTTCTAAGACAACAGAAGTTCCTGGGAACAGACAGTGTTTATGATAGGCTCACAGAGAGCTTAACTGCCCAAGAATCATTAATCAAGATGGAGGCCTAAGGAGAATTCCTAAGGTCACAGCGCAGTCTGGGGAGGAGGAGGGATACATCACCACAGCTGAGACATATTATTTCAGATGTAGGAAGAAAACTTGACATTTTCTACTCCAAATCAAAGCCCAGGTCTCTGTCTTTTGCATTGCTAGGTTTAAAGTTAAATGAAGTTGGTAAGCACAATGAGTCTTTTGCATGGCTGTTCAGGTCAAGGTATTTCAGTTTCTTTTGTAAAGGGGAGAGGTTGGGGTATGGAATTTCAGTAGGAGCCATCATCACCAAAAACCAAGACAAGAAGTGAGGGGTGCTGTAAATATGATTTTGCAACTGGTCATCACATTTAAGAGGGATACACAAAAATTGGAAAGTGTAACAACAAGTACAGTCAAAGGTCCAAAATCAAAAATATATAATAAAGTGTGGTTGTTTACCTTAGTAAAGGGAAGACTGGGAGGGGACCGTGGTGCCTGATGATTTTCAGTAACCATTGTGAAGGAAAAGCGATGATAATTATAAGGGAAATTTCAGGGTAGACATCAGGAAAAACCTTCTCAGGGTGAAGAAGTTCATGGGAGAAATTGCCAAATTTTCATTACTGGAGCTTATTAAAACTAAGATAAATGTCAGTCAGGAATTACTGAGGTATAGGGTGCTCTGTTCTAGGAAGACAGAAATACAACAAATACATCCTTCATCTGTAATATTTCATTATCTAAATAGTTTGTTATTTTAAATAAATTCAATTAATTCCATTGTTTCTTATGTTATGAACCTCATGAAGTTCAAAAAAGAGAATTGCAAAGTCCTGTACCTGGGGAAGAACAACCCCAGGCACCAGACTCTTAAGATTAGCTCAGCTGGTGAGAGCATGGTGCTAATAACACCAAAGTTGTCGGTTCACTACCTGTATGGACCATTCACTTATGACTTGGCCTCAATGACCCTTGAGGGTCCCTTCCAACAAAAAATTGATTCTGTGATTCTGTAACAACAAGCATCTGTACCTGGTGGGACCACCCAGCTGGGAAGCACCTTTGGCTAAAATGACCTCCGTGTCCTGGTGGACATGAGGTTCATCATGAGCCAAGAATGCGTCCATGCCACAAAGGTGACTACTGTTATCCTGAGCTAGGATGCAGGAATGCTGCCCTAGGTAGGGGCAGTAATCTCTCCCCTCTACTCAGCACTGGTGGGGCCACACTTGGAGGAATATGTGTCAGTGCTGGGTCCTGCTTAGCTTCCACTAGGAATCAATGAGTTTCATTAGCTTTTCTGTGAGGAGGAAAGCTTGAAAAGTAATCCTTAAGAAAATCAGGTCTCAGGACATTCTAGGAGTGAGAGTGTATGGAATGGAGGGGGGAACAAACACAAGGCTTTTATTTTATTTCTGGGCCCTATGGGACAGACACCTTTTGTAATGGATGCTGTGTCAGAAAAAAGGGTTAAGCACGATAGGGTGGGTCTCAGAATACAACTTGGGCTCAAATAACAGGTTCTTTTCACTTTCTGACAGCAGAATTTTTGTTCCTGTGGACTTAGAAGCAGTTAGGAAGCACAGTGTATCCCCAAATGAACAGTACCATTAAGAGGAATAGACTTGGAATTTGGATCTGATAATAGCCTCATGTACAAACCTTCTCATTTTCAAAATAAAGAAATCTTATCTCTAATCTAGCAAAATAACCATATGCTTGACTAAATACAATTTATAATACAACTGATATCTGAGCAGAATTACTTTTTTCAGCCCAAATTATTTTTAAAAGTCAGTCACTTGTGGCTTTCCATATATTAGTTACTGCTATCTCTGAAGCCATGGTCTGTTTATTTAAGCAGGAGTTCAGAGATTCACAGTGCAGCTCAGAAGTGAAGCATGAGCTGTATCAATTTCAACAGAGCCACTGGCAGGGAAAGTCAATCACTCTGCTGACAGGAGCTGTAGACAACCTTCTTGTGCAAGGCAAGCTTCAGTGCTCTGCCTGGTTACTGTGCCTTGCAGGGGATGGCTATGCAGTAGTTTCCTCCTATTTTCAGGGACATTTTAGCTGACATCAATTTCATCAATGTCTATTTTCCTTTGAAATTTTAAGTTATATAGCAGATTTCAACATGCATTTTGGAAAATACCTGGTGAGCTCTCTTGGGATTTACAGTAATGTGCTGACCTGGTTTTGGCTGGGGTAGATTTTTTTTCACAGTAGCTAATACAGGGTTGTGTTTTGGATTTTTGCTGAATACAGTGTTGATAACATCAGGATGTTTTTGCTCTTGGTGAGAAAGAAGGAAGAAGAGAGGACATTCAGGGTCATGGTGTCTGTCTTCCCGAGTCCTATGTGCTTTCCTGGAAATGGCTGAACACCTGCCTGTCCATGGGAAGTGATCACAGAATTTCTTGTTTTGGTTTGCTTATGTGTGTGGCTTTTGCCTTCCCTGTTAAACTGTCTTTATCTCAACTCATGAAGTTTTTTTCACTTTTATTCTTTTGATTCTCTCCCCCATCTCAGTGCAAGGGTGTGAGTAATCAGCTGCATGGGGCTAAGTGTGCTACAAGGTTTCTCTTGGGCCTCCATCTTTCATGTTTTTCTGTCCAAACTTTTCTAAGATCAAGGTCACAAACAAACTTTTGTGTAAGCCTAATCTTATATATTAAATGATCCAGAGATACACTGAGAGCCACAGTCCCCAGTCCAGATGGGCAGCAGCTATCACAGTGTGATGGTTGAACCAGCAAGCCCAAAGAAAGACAAAGAAAGAGGTATATCTAAAATGTTTTCTCTTGTATGGGTTTATTTTGATGGTTTTAGGCATCAAACCTAATTCCTATTTTAAAATGTCATGATTTATGCAGGATTAAAAAAATCAACCACCTTTAGAGGTCTTTCATATAAAGGTCAAATTTTTGAGCACTCAACCCTGGACCAGGGAAACCTTGGATTCCAGTCATATGGCAGCTGGACAGGGCCTGAACTCACTACATCTAGCTTTCTTAACATGTTTATGAGGGTTACTTTTCAATATGCATTACCAAGAAGGTAGTAGATGAAAAAATATAATGGCATGTAATAGCATAGACCTTGTATCCTAATTACCTATCTGCATATTTTCTTTCACTTCTGAGGTGAGATGTGTCCTTGGAGGACTGTAAAATTATTTCAAAAACGAGGTCTGTGATGCCAGACTCTACCCATCCACCCCACTCTATAGGATGTTGATGGTTCTCAATCCACCCTGCATAGCTATAACTTTGCCAGCTTCATGGGCAGCATAGCCAGGGCAATTTAGAAGCAAAGGGGCAATGATGGGCATGGCACCTTATACAGAATATGTATGAAGACATATGGCTTATGTCAGAAGACAAAAGCCAATCAGGTGATAAAGAAACAGAAAATGTGCTAAAAACTTACACAGTGCAAAGGTGAAAAGGGTGAGGAGTTAAATTCTCATACCACAGCACACTTTTGTCGCCATGTTTTATGAGATGTCTGCCCCCAAGGACAGTAAGACAAGAACAGGGAGCACCATGTGCCCCAGCAGTCATCATCTGCTGACCTTCCAACCTCACACAAATGACGAGGCAGCATCTTGGCAGTTCTTTATGCTTACTTGCCCAGTGCTTTGAGTTATAATTTGGAAAACTGAAATCTAGCTCATATTCCTCTTGAGACTGATTTAACTTGTATCTTTCATTCCTCCTGTATATCCTCCTGGTACATTGGTAAAAAACATGATTCAGATGACTTGGGCAGAGAGAAAGTTTGACCAAATGATGTCTTAATTAATTTATTCCCACACAAAATTATTTCCTTATGAAAATTCATTTATTATTAAACATATACAGCAACTTCAATACACATAAATTTCCCTCCAAGCTCATTATGTTGTATGAACACAAACACAAAAATACCAAAGAAATCTAGAAGGCAAATGTAAAAAACCGTAGCATTATGGAGTAAGCAGCTACTGGGATCAACTTTTTTAATGAAATAACTCATAACTGCTACTCTTTTCAGTAGTTATTTAAAACAAGCCTATAGAATTTTATGGTATAGTACATGATATGATATGATATGATATGATATGATATGATATGATATGATATGATATGATATGATATGATATGAGAATAATAGAAATGACTACATAGGCATGGAAAGATTCATCACTACTCTCAGGACTGTTTATTAATTACTCTATTACTAAATTATTAGTTTTCTGTTAATATCTGACTTCTCCACAGGGAATATGAAAATTTTAGCCATTCTTGATTAAAATGCTAAGTAAAATCTCAGAAAACAAATGGTTGTGTGATTTTTATAGTACAATTAACAACTTTGTATACTTTTGCCTTTTGTCAGTTGTTACAGTCTACACTTTTAGTCCCAAATAAATTTGCCTTAATTAATTGGAGGCTTAGTAAATCCAACTATCTGGCAAAGCATTTGACTAAACTCCAAGCAGCCAAGGTATGTTCTCTAGCTCTTCTCCCTCTACTCTGGTTCCCAAACAAACGTGCTTCAGTTTTCCAAGCAAAGTATCAACAAGTTCCCCTGTGGTGTTTGAGTCCCTGCTCCAGTAGCTCCAATATGACAACATAATTCAGCGAGTCCTCTTCATCCTCACCCCACAGGAGAGGCTCAGAAGTAAGACTGGAAGGGGTGTGCTTTGGTCGTGCCACATGGCGTGGGGCAAGAACTGCTCAATTGTGGCTGAAAGTAGTTGTCCTCACAGGAATTAACACACTCCAGCTCCAGATTCCAGTGTTCTCATGACTAGTTTTAAGGGAATTTCAGAGAAAATTAGATCTTCACTAGAAAGTGCTGCAGCAGAGCCCAGAAAGGACTTTTACTCTGGCTGCCACAAGTGAAACAGGGAGGGAGGGAGGGAGGGAGGGAGGGAGAGAAGGAAAAAAAGGAAAGGAGGAAGGAAGGAGCAAAGGAACTGTAGCTTATATAACAATATCAAGAGTTTATTTTAACATTGTTTTTTACTCAGTAAGTTAAAAAAAATGGCACTTATTTGTCTGTACTTAAATACAAGGTTTTATTTGCAGCAGATTTATTCAGTTTAATTATGTGAGAATGAAGGGAAAATTCTATACATTTCGAAGAAAATTCACCAGTTATCCTTGTGACAGTTTTCTTGACAATTATGCCTGCTAGTTTTCTGATTGCCCTAATACAAAATATCCAGCTTCACTCTTGGAGAGAATCTTTTTCTGCCATCTTCATTTAAATTTAAACAGTTTTTTTGATGTTTGTGTAAAGAAGTAAATAAGAAAGGTTCCATTTTAATAGAACAAATTAGTTTTTGTAAATATACTTACAAAAGTGTCTGGGATAAATACCCATGATTTGGTATTCCACATATAAACTGCTTTCCATCAACAAGTGTCTGCAAAGACAGCCATCAGAATGCAAGACTTATAATGTGGAGAACTAATGCTTCCAAAAATAAGGATACAGAGATGTTGACCACTCAATATGGTAAATTTACACCTTCTATCTAATAGAATATGTTTAAAATAAAGTTATATCCATCTTACATAAGACATTAACTTTCTTCAACAATAGTTTGGACATGACTCATTGTACACAATACTTATTTTCCCACTTTTAACAATGTGACAATTATGAATTATTCTAGTGCCTGAAAAATTTCTCAAGTAATATAAACATGGCAACTAGGCAAATATATTATCTGCCTAGCTACAGGGATCCACATGCAAATGCTTTATTTTTCTGATTCCTGCCACTGTAAGTTTCAACTGCTTTTACACTGGTAAGTGCATCTTACTGACTGTCAAGTTTGGACCACAAAATAGATAAAGTCACATGAGGTATTTCTCAAATCATTTATTTCCTATAAAGCCTTCAGTGACTCCAAAGAGAAATTAAAAAATATGAGGGAAACTAAATGTTGAATGGTAGTGTATCTATGAACAAAATAATCAAATTATTATCTTTGTAAAACCCATAATTGCCTCTGAGTACAATATCAACTATAGCTTACTCCATTCTGGTGATTCCACTTCCTTAATGGCACTGGTTTAACACTAGGAAGGCCTTACACTTCACAAGAAAATTTTCTTCTAATTTCACATAAGGATTAAAATACAGTTCTGCACAAAGTCTGAGCAGCCCTTACAGATGAAAGTGGACAGCAAGAAAAATTTCACAGCTGGGGTAGCTTGGTTTTAATGAATTGTATGCATTTTCATAACAAGTTCTCAGGACAAGAGCACCGAAAGTGTTTGTCTTCCTTCCCCTGATATTCTTAGACCCGCCTGTTGAACAGCAGGCAATATTCACCACAGAAATGATGGCTGCTGCTATTTCTTTTTTCCACCCACCTAACAAACATTTCACAGTTTAAAGAAAACAGTTAATTGGAAGTTCTGATTTCACAGGATTGTCAACTTCCATATTTCTATCTTATCTGCTTAAGTCTACCCAGAAATGCTGTCAAAATTTTCATTCACAAAAAACATAGAAGTGAAAAAACCGACACTTCTATAAAATGTTTAAGTAAACATATGAATATGTCTGGTTCCATCCCCGCTCCAGGCGGGAGATGACCTCTGGCTAGCTCGGGCCAACACAGCCACAGATGTTTCCAGTTCGGATGGGCATGCAGACTATTTACCTGCTGGGTCGGCTTCTCAGCAGCAGCTGGACCAAATAGTGTCGTGACAGCAACGGCAGCAGAAGAGAAAAGGCTGGCTCTCAGCTTAGCAGGTTAAAAGATGTTTATTAGCTGAAGAGCTGAGGAGCAGAGAGACTGAGAGAGTCTCTCTTCAGTCTCTCTGCCACCTTATAAGTGGGGAAGGGGTTCCAGGGAGGTTACAACAAGGAAAAAAATCAGGGGATTCAGGGGGTAACAAGGTGTGCCCACCCCCAAGCCCTGGACCACTAAAATCCAGAGATAAAGGAATTCCCCCCAGGGGACCTATCAACTGGAGCACTCTCCCTGAGATTTCACAATCCGGGAGGGACCCCTGGAGTGATAGACAAGCTTCCCCAGAGCGAGGAGGGTGGGAGGACTGACACAAAACACCTTGTTATACAGAAAACACAAAAAGGGTTACAACATTGGGGATACAATGAAATGAACAACAACATAAACTTTTTATAAAAACCTAACATATGAAGAGTGGGAATGCTGCCAAACACCTGACATAAACGCCAAGATCAGAAGAGAATATTAGACCCGAAGACCCTGTGAATTTTTCAGTTTTATGAGGATGCAGTGAAAAAAAGGAAAAGGAAAGGAAAAGGAAAAGGAAAGGGAAAAGGAAAAGGAAAGAATCCTAATCAAAAATCTAACTCTCCCCACAACCACAACCCTAAACCTGGCTATAACCCAAACCCTAACTCTAACCCTAACCCTAGCCCTAAACCTAAGTCTAAGCCTAACCCCAAGCAGAAGCCTAACCCTAAGCCTAACCCAAAGCACAAGCCTAAACATAACAAAAAGAAAAGAGAAAAAAAGAAAATAATCCTAACACTAACGCTAATATTACCCCTAAACCTAAGACTGAAAGAACCAGAACCCTGACCAGAACCCTAAGAAAATAGAAGAGAAAAATAAAAAAGATCCCTAACCAGAACTCTAACCATAACCATAACTAAAACTCTAACCCTAAGCCTAGCCCTAACCCTAGCCCTAACGATAACCTAAGCCTAAGCCTAAGCCTAACAATAACGCAAGCCTAAGCCTAAGTCTAAGCCTAAGACTAACCTTAAGCCTAACAATAAGCCTAAAAATATGAAAAAGAAAAGAGAGAAAAAAAAAGAACCCTAACCTTGAACTTAACACAAACGCAAACCCCAATGCTGACCCTAACCCTGACACTAACCCTAACCCTAACTTGAAACCTTATAAAAGAAAAGAGAAAAAAAGAAAAGAACCTGAACCCTGACCCGAACATAAAGAAAAAGAAAAGAGAAGAGGAAATAAAAAAACAACCCTAACACTAACCCTAATCCAAACCCGAAAAAGAAAAGAAAAGAAAAGAAAAGAAAAGAAAAGAAAAGAAAAGAA